>PUQB01000820.1:0-37500 GCA_003024785.1 Selaginella tamariscina
AATAATCACTTTGTTATTGAAGTGGAAGAATTTGATTGGTCGTACTGTTCAGTGGGCCTTGAAGCTTTAAATTTACAATTTTGAAGTTGTTCATCGCCTAGGAAATTCCATGGTTGATGCTGATGCTCTTTCTCAAGCTCCTCTTCTGCCTTCTTTTTTTTTCTTCTGCCCCTAAGGAGCTAGTTGTTCCAACATCAATGGACTTTTTGGAGGAAGATTCTGTACCATTCATAGTTACTCTACTTAACTTTCATTGTCCGCAGAATGCAGAGTTAAATTTGTTATTTTTGGATGAGGTTCGAGAAGTTCAAAAGGTTGAGTCGTGGATTTGGAGACTTCGTGATGGGTTTGAGAATTCTACATCACTTGCTAATGACTTACCTTTCAGGCATTTACATTCACAATATCGCATTAGAACGACCTTCTTTATTTTGTGGGGACTGATCCAGATTATCATTTGTGGTTGGTAGTGCCTTTGGTCTTCATTCCACGTTTCTTCCATACTTACCATGACTCTCTTATTCTTGGTGGGCACATAAGACATTGTCATGTGATGGAGAAGCTGCACAGATCTTTCTATTGAGTTGCAGAGAGATGTGATTTGATATATGCGTAGCTGTGTGTGGTGCCAAGCTCCAATACTCCCCCATGTGCTTCGGAAGGACGGTTGGAGTCAATTGCAGTTTCTTGTCCATTTGAGTTGGTGGCATTTGATTTGATGGGACCTTTTCCGCGGTCAACTGTGGCAACGAGTACGTTATTATTGCTTTGATTACCTAACTCGTTGGGTAGAAGTTGGTGCTCTTGCTAGTGCGACTGCTTGGTCAGTTTCTCCTTAATCGGGTCGTGTTTCAGCATTCTTGTCCGGAGCGAATTCTCTCGGATAATGGTCCGCATTTATGGCTGAGGCATTTCATGTTTTGACGTCTCGACTAGGGATACGCCACACTTTCACAAGTGCTTATCATCCTCAGACAGATGGTTTAGTGGAACGGCTCGTCAGAACCTTCAAGGGGATGATCGCGAAGTATGTGAACTTTCAACATTCGGATTGGGATGGTTATTGCCGTCTCTCCGATATGCTTATGTCACTGGAGTACAAAGTTCCATTGGTACTTCCCCATATAAGCTCTTGTATGGTCATGACCCGGTGTTGTCGACAGAGTTGGGTTTGCCTTCTCGGTTACCGCTAGGTCATGAGATCAATATCTAATGAGCATTCTTCTATTGGTTTGTGCGGAGTCAATAGAACACTTAGGCCACATACAAGTAGGAGAACAACAATGCTACAACTCTCACCATCATCCTCTTGCAAAGTACAAGGTTGATGAATTGGTGTTGGTTAGTTTTCCCAAGCTTATAATACGTGGTTTAATTAAGAGTCTCCTTCCTTAGTGGAAAGGACCGTATTGAGTGCTACAGCAAGTAGGGCTGCAAGTTTATGAAGTTCGGCACAACATTCAACCCGATCCTCCAAAGATTATACACATGCAATAGTTGGAGCATTTTGTGCAACGGAAACAAGTTGTGTCACCTATAAATCCACTGGTGCCTCCTTATGATGTTCCTCAAGATCCGAGCCCATCTACCAGAGAACCCTAACCAACTCACATTCTTCAGAGAGGAGGGGATGATGTATAGTGGGTTTTGATAACCGTCAGATTGGTTTCAATGTGAACTACTGGCTCTTGTATATAAGTTAGGGTTCTTGAACTAATCGATACACATTTCTCACAAGATAAATAAATAATAAAAATCTAAAATATAAAATATGTGAAAAAAACCATGTGAGGCAAATGTACCAATTACTATCTGGCAATGTATATTTATATACAATTAAAGTTATACAAGGTATGATTACGGTTATTCATATGAAATTAAATTAAATATATATAATTTTGGTATAAGGTAAGTAAGACAAGTTTAAAAAATATATATGTACGAGGCAAATGTACCAATTATGGTCTCAAAAAAATTTTATATAAAATTAAACTGTACAAGGTAAATACATCACACAATGGTTGTTCATATAAAATTAAAATAAATATATATAATTTTAACAAAGAATGTCATAAAGTAAATAAATAAGACAAATTTTAAAATATATATAATTATGAAAATAATAAATGTACCATACGGTCTCACTATATTATATAAAATTAAAATATACAAGTTAAATTCACTAAGGATGATGTCACAGCAGTTGTTCATGTCAAATTAATTCCCATAAAAAGACATAAGGTAAATAAAACAAATTTAAAAATATATATAATTATGTGAATAAATAATTCAAGACCGTCGACAAATGTATATATAAAATTAAATATTATATATAAGTTAAATACACCTAATACGATTTCATATTTCATACAAAATTAAAATAATAAATTGTCGAAGAAAACGTCGATGGCATCCGACCAGCTTAACGAAGCATAGTACTAACGTTTTTGTTTTAAACTATTGTTGCTCGTGGTACCCACTGGATTTCATAGTGCTAGAATATGCTTATATTTGTAGTGTTTTAGCGGGAATGCTTTCACGAGGTCAGTGGTACAAGCTTGCCCTCCTTGTTAGCAATGTCGATGTCCAGGTCAAGCTCGAACTTGACCTTGCGCTTATCACGAGTCTCAGCCATACCCCTGAGCACAGAACCCTGGAGCTCCAGGTCTGAGCATGTCGACATGAAGTTTCCTGGCTTCTCCACAGCAGCTTGCACGATGCCATCCACATTTGTGTAGTAATGGTTAATGTCGAGAGAAGCATCGTGCCACTGTCCGTTCGAGGCCCTGCACCTGGCACTCAGTTTCCCGTCCTCAAATCGAATATTCTGACTCGAAGCAGAGAAATTTTCCTGGCATAACGACTTATCAGCTAGAGTATTAACCACGTATATACCTTGTGCAAGGTGACCACTTCTCGACTTTCATGGCCCCATTTGTCGATCCAAAACTGGATATTATGCTCCAGGACAGACTCCGCAGTGGCACCGCTAAAGATCGGCCTCATGTACAGTACGTCCGTCTCCACCTCTTCCGCGTTGTTTGGGTTCACTCGAACCCTTCTGCAAGTGCCTTGACGCCAAAGTGAAAGACTATACTTGCCAAACGTGTGCTTTTGGCCTGAAACATGTGTTGGAAAAAACTGTTGTGAGTAGAGATTGATAATACCTGGTGGGATCTCCACGAATCCGTCAGTCATGATCTGCTCGGAGATGAAGAGAGCCGCACTGGTAGCCCAGCTTGTGACGGTGACACCCACCGTCGCAGCCATGGAGATGCTCGCCGCCAAGCCCGTGACAGCAGCAAGAACGTTTGTGGATACACCAAAGACACTCACCACACCACTCGCAACCATGGCAGAAGTTACAGGTGCTGCGGCACCTGCAAGTTACCATAACTGTGATGACTAACTGCGCCCACAGTGAGGGATTACCGGCAGTTGCGATGATAGTAGCCAAAGCTCCTAAGACTGCAGTGACGATGCCAGCAATCCGCATGGCGGCTTCATCTGGTCCAACCTTCACCAATAAGTATCTTTGGTGTTGTTATAGATGGAGATGTAAGAACCCATTGCCCCAAGGCAGAGAAAGAAAGAAGACTGCTGGAAGAACGCAACATGTGGTTGGATATATGCTAGAGTATGAGGATCTCCTTGTGACACGAGGAAGGATAAGATGGAGGTAACGTCAAGCCAACCTAAAAGAACGACAAAGAGGCACATCTTGAAGGATGGCTTGCCTCTTGTATAGCAGGAGTACAACTGTAGAAAAGACAAAGCTTGTACACTAGAGCATTTGTTGCCCCTCGTTGGCGACCAACCGAGGTTCATGTATCCAGCCTTCGTTAAGCGCTGCTTAGTCAACCACCTTACTTGACGAGACGGAGGTTGATCTTCCCCATGACGAAGTCGGCCAAGTCTGGTTTGTGGCGTCCACAGAACTCTAGCCAGGAACTCGCCACTGGTCCAAGCCAATCTCGGGTTCCTCAGTGCCTTGTAGAACGACGACGATATTGCTATGCAAGAACGAGGTGAGGCTCCACGGTTGAGCTTGATCATCTTCCCGTCCATACTTGCCTCGTTGTTGTTGTTGTTTTTCATAGCTTTGAGGCACGAGCATAGTCGAACACCGGTGGAAGATGAATGCTGCTGAAGCCAAAGCCTAAGGTTAAATCGAGCTGTGATGGGTACCGTTCCTCCTCCTTGAGAAGAGCTCGCAGAAGCAAAGCCATCCGAGAGATGGAGAGACCCACCATAGTCGTGACATCGAGTGAAGAGGCTGCAGCGGGCAATCTCGTCCGGCGCTTCCCGAAACTGAAGTAAGTGATGGTTAGAACGTACCGTGCCTGTGGAAGCGTGCGGATCGCAGAACTGAGAGCCGCAGGAAGAGCTTCGAAGCGGTTCTGACTAGGCCAAAGACTAAGTTGACTAATTTTGAAGGATGTTTGACTTTTTCGTGACCGGGGGATTTGCAACTTTTGTCCCATGGTTGAACGACTACGCTCAACGATCAGCTTCACGTGCTCATGATCATGATTACAATCAAACTTTGTGGCTAGCCGGCCGCTTGGAATGAGCGGCCGGTTCCTCTTCCTGCAGGCCTTTCAAGCTGGCCCGATTCTTCAGTCTTCCCTGTCTGTTCATGGCTGTCTACAAGTTGCTTGCGTTGCTTCTACTTGCTGTCAGTTGTAGTTTGTGTAGGGAGACAAGTATATCCCAGTATACTGCCCCAATAATCACCTTCCTCCCCGGCCTGTCACTGGCCGTCATTGCTCGTATGTTCCTTATGTGCCAGTCGCCTTAAGCAGTTAGCATCCATTTCCTTGAGCCACAACTCTGGCATAAAGCCTGCATGGAAACTGGGGAGAACACCCACTGCCTACCGCCTCGGTTTGTGTGGTCATGCCTGCTACTGAGAACTGTTGAAGCTTGCCTCATGACGAGCCACCGAGTTTACCTGCAGTCCGAGTTATCCTCGATCCTCTCTCACCCCAAGTTTAATATTGTATGTGTGCGTGTTTATATACGCATATACACGGAATAGGCATATACGTGTGTACCTACATACTTTGTGTGCACTTATGCTCCTGAATGTATGTACGCAAAATGACATAATGATAAATGTGTATATTATATAATTGACGTGAGTATATATACATGTATCTAAATATGTGTAATTAAATTAAAATGGTTAAATCGCAAGGATCTGGAGAGTCCATTTTCATTTCCTGCCACCATATATTATATTTATAATAATTAATTAATAAGTTTTAGTTTTAAGTAAGTTATTACGACGATTTTTTTTTGTTAATTTAAACTATAAACACTTGGCATTTTAAAACATTATATATATGTAATATATAAATGGTTGTATGAAGATCAACTTTATGCTTATTATAATCTTTCTCTAAACTTCTAATCATTCCCGGTGTAGAGCTATATATTTATATTTATTAATAATTAGTTATTAAGTTTTAATTTAAATAAGCTGTTTGAATAACAATATATTGTTTAAATGAAGTTAATCGAATGTTAGAATATTTTAAAACAATTACATATAATTTTAGAATATTCTATTTATAAATAACTCAAAATAATCAGATTTACTTATTCTTAATACATTCATTCTGTTCTTAACAAATTGTTAAAAACAGATATCACAAAACAATCATGTTTATAGTTTTAATAAACAAGTGGTAAAAAATTTGTTAGCAATACACGTACGTATTGACTGTACGTGCTGAACATAGACACGCACACACACATCCATATGTATGTATACGTATGGTTCTTAATTACACATTATTTATAGTGAATTAAATATAATACATATTATACTGTTCTAAATGCTTTTAAGATGTATATATATTTATTATGGATAAACTACGGAGGTTTATAACTATAAAAAATCTGGTGCATTTATATGTTTGTATATAATATGTGAAAATTAAGATTAAATAAGCATTTATGAAACAGATATTTAGTGGACTATGTTTGAAATTAAGCATTTCATTAATTTTAAATCGCATGGATGTCAGAACGAAGAAAATAATTATTAATCCTATTTCACACACACACACACACATATACACCTTGGTTTTTTTATTTCGTTAAGTTTTCCACAATATACAATCGTATAATGTAAACACTAGCATATATACCGAGCATAATATATATAATCATACTATCTCTCTCTCTCTCTCTCACACACACACACACCACGCACACACGTATACCTTGGTTTTTTTATTACAATATATATCTTTCATCAATCGTATAATGTAAACACTGAGCCTGATGTATATAGTTCGTAGGATACACATCTCTCTCTCTCTCTCTCTCACACACACACACACATCTATATACAAATATGTGATCTTCAAGTCAATATTATGCGTGTACATATGCAAATTGTATACATATGAACTCTTCTATACATATGGTAGCTATGTATAATTATGAGAAATCTAGTGTGTAATATCTATGGTTAAATATATATCTAATATATAATTACACATACATCTAATCAAACTACTGAATTAAGTACAATTTTTCTTCAAGTTCTAATTAATTAAGGGCGGTCAAGGGTACCACCTGTCACCCTTCATGATTTGCTCAGCAAGGTTCTGCCAAGAAGATGCCATGTTGTTTAAGGCTTGGCATATTCTTATTCTATCTTCTCTCTCTAACTCCATCCTCTGCTTCTCCAATGCAAGCTTCCTTTCTTCCATTTCTATCCTCTTTTGCTCCCTGCATACGCATACGCACGTATATGCAAGGCTCAATAACACACACACACACACACACACACACGGTACATTCATTATATATATATTATATATATAATATATAATGTAGTATATGAGCATATCTCAACCATATTCTTAAACCATAATACATAGCTCATTGTCACGCGTGTAACACATACACTATTATGCATAAAATGTCTGTTTGTATTTGTGTGCATGCACATTATACGTACCTTTCCTTCATAAAAGCCAGCATCTTTTCTTGAGATTCCAGAATCATCCTGGTATATTCCCTGTCTCTTGTGTGCATTTTCTTCTTTACCAGATGAACCCATCTGTGGAGTAGAACGTGGCAAATCCTCACTCTAATTCCAAACGAACTAATCAAACTATATATATTAATTCAGCATATATATAAATGGCATAATCCACCTAAACTTGCCCCACACACACACGCAAGCAAGCACGCACGCACCTGGCTAGAAAACTATCATTAATAAGTGGAGGAGTTGAGATAATGGGTATAGGAGCATCCATATCCGTGTCTGTTCTTCCCGCAGCTCCACCCAACAACTGGAATATGTCTCTGGAAACTTACCTGAACACACACATTTTAATGCGTGCGTGTGCGTGCGGATGCATATATGTTGAATCTCTCGTACCTATATACATATCTGTACATGTGTATGTGTGTTTGTATACGTCTATTTACCAGGCAGTTTAAATTGTTTACGCTGCTCCTTAGAGAGTTCGAAGTAAGATGAATTATCCGGATTGCACTTGTGATAATCTATAATTGGCCTGTAGTCTCCAAGCATATTCTCCCATTTGCTCCTGCATATGCATATTATTATAACATATCCACTCCAGGTGCGTGCGTGCGTGCGTGTGTGTGTGTGAGAGAGAGAGAGAGAGTGAGAGTGTGCCTGCATTGCTCTACATCACGAAGGACGCCCTGTTTCTCGAGATGGTCTGCAATTGCTTGCCATTTAGCTGCAGCGCTTCCTAAATACACACACAAACTATATATATATATATATGACTCTATAATAATGTACATGTATTTAATATAGTGAATAGAAAACAGTAAAATAAAAGAACATATTTTCCACGATCAGATGTGTATATATTACATATATAATGTATAAATAGCTGGCCCAGTTAAATAAAGATTTGAATAAAATAAATTATGAGATAAATAAACACATGTAATATGTTAAATAATGGATAAATGTAGTGTATAATATGCACTTTAGTATATCATTAAGTTTGAAGGGTTCATACACATAGAGACGCACACACATGATACAAAACAACTTACATTATTAGACTAAAATTAAAATAAAAATGTAAATAATAAGTAGTAAATATGTAAAATATATAATCACCTGATCCTTCCTTGTCGATTGCATGCTTAGCCTCAATTAATAAGATGGCCTCCTGGCTGCTCCAATTTCTTCCTCTCTTGCGCTTCATGGTTCCCATCAGCCCTAATCCCTAATTAGCTTAAACCTAGCTTAATTAAGATCATTACGTTGAACAAACTTTCATCACATATACATGTGTTATATGTGTGTGTGTGTGTGACTAATAGAGAATCTCGCAATATAAATGAAATGTGAAACATGAAGACAATATATTAAAAATTGATAAAATAAAAATAATTTTGTTACAGGAATATAAAATATTCTATAGTAACCTATACATAAATCTAGTTTAATAACTCTTATTGTTTTATTTTATTTATTTCATATATTATTTAAGATATTTTACCTATAGTATCTAAGAAAAATCATGTTTTTGAAGTGATTTTGATATTAAATAACGTGTTCTAAGTAACTATAATGTAAGGATTATAAATATAAAAATATAAAAACATTGATATGTAAATAATAATTCCTATATATATAATATATATTAGGGTAAATATTTTAGGGTTTAGACCAATGGGAGGATAGCTGTACCACGCGGCCAGTTCAAGACTTTCAAGCCGGAGTCCTCGACAGATAGCGTGACATCGCACCTTAGAAAGCTGTATGGCGTCGGAGTTTTGCTCGATGCTGAAGGAGACTCGGTTGTCGAGGGTAAACTGTGTGCAGGTAGTTATGTCTACGCTCTTTCAGGTACCTTTCTGATATTCGGCTCCATGTTTTGCCCCCTTGTGCATTCTTTTTATCCTGCACTAGTGGTCTTTCGACCCCGTACTAGTCCGCGCATCCTTTTCTTAATAATACCCTCTCACGCCTATACACTTGTTGTACTTGAGTCTCGACGTTTTCTGTTTCAGTTCCAGTTCAAGATGTTCTGTATAAGTGCGACGAGTTTTGGAAAACGGTGGCTGAAGAAATTCCCAAGATGGCAAAGCCACAGGATTTCAAGCAGTCATATGCGAGGTGTGGCAGGAAGATCTTTGCCATTGAGGGATATCCATCGCTACTATGGGACGGGTTAGAGACTAGTCCATTCCAGCTGCCTCGCCTTCTTCAAGAGGTTGAGCATTCAGAACGCTGTGTAATTTTGGACGTATCTGGAGCGGGAAAGACGAAGCCTCTACGAACTGGGCGCAGCAGAGCCGTGCCTTTTTTTTTCTTCTGGTTGTAAACGAGGACCCTCTGGAAATGAGGGATCGGCCGACATTTTGGAGGTATGCTCGGCGCTACTCCGTCTTTGTCCCCAAGGCGCTATTTCCAGCACTGCCATGGTCTGTTGCGTGGGTGCCATGGTTCTGTGCCGGCTCTATCTGCTCGAGCGTTCCAGGGAAGCCATCCCTGGCTTCTCCCACATTATGTGGTTGTTTAATCAGGCTGCGTTCAAGTACCTGGGGTATTCAGTAACAGATCCTTTTCAGGCGCTCACCCGCAACTTGTTGGACTTGATGCAGAATGCAAATTCTATATCTGAACTGAGGACCGTGCTGATGACCGAAATCGCCAGGTTGCGCCTTGAAACAGGGGTTCGGACTCTCGTTTGGATGAGTGCCAGTTGGTTGACGAGCTTCTGGTGGGGGCGGTTTGATAACGTAAACGGGGACTCTTCTTTCTTATATGCTCTTATTGACGGCTTTTACAGGTATGGGGTTTGTTCTTGCTACCTCGACCTTGCTCACCCTTTTTCTTTGAACAGGTTTGGCTTTGAGAAGGTTTACGTGTCGGGTACGTGCCATCGCCTCTTTTCAATCGCCAACGGTTTGCCCAAGATGCTTAGGCCAAACACACCCATGTGCAGATTCCATTTGACAAGGTTTGACTCCCCTCAGGAGCTTGAGGCCTACACTAGACTGTATATTACTGATACCAGCGACTTTGACTTCTTGTGGTTGTGGAGTCTCTACGCAGGGCGATACAGGTTCTATGTTACTGCTCTGGAGCGCTTTATATATTTGTCGCAGGACCGCACAAGGCTCTGTGCCTCAGAGTTCATGTACAACTTTGCTCACAATGTGGTCACCCAGAGTGGTAAAGATCTGAAACTAACCGCTGGAGAATCTATCCGTGACCAGGTGGAGGCTTTCTTACAAAGGGGAGAGAGTTTCTGAGTTGGTGGAGTGTTTAGTGGTACTCTATTTCTTTGGGGTGTAGGGGCCTTGAAGTCTTTGTTTCGTAGCCAAGACTTGCGGCTAGTGGAGTACGGATTGGCAAGGCTGGTACCGCGCGGCTCCACGCTTATACAGCTGGCAGAGCTTCTAGTCTGTTGGGCCATGTGGGAATACGTGAGTTTTCACCCGGAAGAGTTTAAGGAGTTTCAAGTTCAGAATTTCCTAAGGAACAGCCGTAGTCAAGCAGGCTGTGAGTACGAGGTAGTGACTGCGACATCCTTGGGCGACCTGTTTGATGGGAAGAAGCCAGTGGATGTGCTTCGACCTTCCACTGGATGCACCATGCAGATTCCTATATATAATGTAGCATTCAGGCTTTGTCGGCCAAGGATGCAACGTGGACCTGTGGTACAGTCGGTTTCAAAATCTGGGGACGGCAGTGTGGGGCTTCTGCGATGGTTTGAGATGATTATGAGTGGCGCTTCTTACTTCCAACGTTCCTTCATACTGGACCAGAGCAGTCGTTTGGTCCCGATTTAGTGTTTCTTTTGGAGACGGATTCGGATTCCTTGGGTAAGCGGTATCTTCCCGTTCTTTGCCAGGTTAGAACTAGGGAGCAAGACAAGAAGATGGCGTCGGCTTGGGACACTTTAAACGTTGACAAGCTCTACTTACATGGGAATACTGAAATGAGGACGCCTGCACAAGATATGGAAGTTGAGACGCTGAAGAAGATGTGTGAGGACGTTGGGTGTATCAAGCTAGTGGTGGCCAACGGGAAGGTTAACCTTCAACCTGGCCAAGGAAGAAGCTGCTTGCACAAGAAGCTTCAAGATCACGATGAGGTGGTGAAAAATTATCTGGAACAAGTTCAACAGGGAAATCAATGGGGAGTCCCACCTTTACTTGGTGTATTTGATGGGCATAACATCTACACCTCGGAGAGCCTTACACCCTTGGGGTTATTTAAATGATGCTTGTATTTGATATGCTACCCCTTTATAAACTCATCTTTCCTTACATAAATATGTGTTCAATATTTTAGTGTGTGTATGGTTGCCAGAGCACGGATGAAGTATTCTATGTGGCTCTTACTTATGAAACTATAAGAACTACCCAATTAAACCTTGAACATCAGGTTGCTTGGAAAATGATTGGAAGGTTTATGGTTGCACAATTGCAACATATGGCTAGGTGTATTATAAATTTTATGGTATCTTCTGTAGGCCATAAGAATTCAGCATAGTACATTTTTACACTTATGGAGGGGGTGCTTGTTGAAGTTGGGGCAGAAAATATTGTACAAGTCATGAAGGACAAATATTCAAGCATTGTCTGTAGGTGTTGCATCTGCCACTGTTTAGATTTGCTCTTTCATAATGTGGGGACTTGTTTAGGTTCAATCGATAGTTGCCCATGCTAAAGCAATTGTGTAAAGAAGGAAAGAGTACTTGTTATATATGGAAAGTATTGTGTGAAGAAGTTTGCAAAGTCAAATGATATTCGTTTTTTTTAAATCTTTATATGTCTTGAACAATTGCTACACAAAATGTTCACACCAGATTGCGATTGCGTAAGATGATGGCAAATGATGAATGGGAGTCTCATTAAGCATCATATACTTGTTGAAAAGTATGTAAAATAATATTTGATGAGAACTTTTGGATAAAATCTTAAAGCTTTTGAAATTGGTAGATAAAAAAAGAGTTATTATAAGCCTAATTTTGAGATGATGAACCAAATGATGAAATGTCTTAATAATTAGTTGTGGGGGAAGGTTGAGGAGGAGAAAATTAATGCTATTAAATCCTTCCTTATGATTGATCACGAAACAACACAAGCAAGGTGATATATGTTGCATAATTGCCTTCAAGCCACTGCACTCTTATTACGTTCGTTGTGTTTGAAGAAAAACATGTATATAAATGATCTTGAGACAATTAAAGTTTGGATGCAATATGTGAAGAAGTACACAATTAATCATCAGCTTTAAATTAAGTTATACTCTCAAATGAAGTCTATTAGAAATGCAAAGATTATAAGCATGGTAGATTTCACTGCTACAAATTGACAAGTATGTATGAACAGTGTGACAAAGGTTTTTTTGGACATAAACTTTTAAGTTTCAAACGCTTGCATTATGTGTGCTAAGTCAAACATGATAAACTTCCTCATGTGAACACAATTAGAGTGTTTGGAGTTATATTCAAACTAAGATGAGGGAAGGCTTTTCCATGGGAATTTAACAAAACAAGTCTTTATGCATAAACAACATGAAACTGGTTAAAAAATTAAAAAAGGATGGTAAAAAGTCAATAAACATGAATATTGATAGTATAGATTTAAAGCTTCAATGAGAAAGACTGTTATAAATACGTGATAACTTAATAAAGTGATGGCATTAGAAGGACATAATGATGTGAAAAAAGAAGTAAAAGATGAAATTATTAAATAAAGAAGGAAAGACAATATTATTTAATATGAGATTTGCTTGATTTTTATTTTATGTATTTTTTTATATTTCTTTAGGTTTTTCTTTTTATTACCAATCATACTATATCAAGGATTTTTATATGTATCATACATGTATGTTGTTACGACACAACATTTAATCTTATAGTTAAGAAAATTATTTTTACATTCCACATGCAAATGACAACACATACGAGAAACAACCAATGAATCACTTTCGTAATACTAAAATATAAAAACTTATGCGAATAAATTAAAAATGTATAATATTACAGATTAAATTGAGGAATTTAATATTTATGAAATTGCCACATTACATGCCTTACCATGCCCTTCAATTAATAAGTTATGATCTTGCCTTTCATTAACATGGCCACTCTATTAATTAATATATATAAAATAAATATAACATAATAATAAGAATAATAATAATGAAGGATTGAATACTTATTATGGATAAAGTTAAACTTATAAAAATCAATAATACAAAGGTTAAATTATGTTGGTTTTGATAAAATTTCTTTTTTCTTTAAATATTTAAATAAAACTAGTGTTTATAATTATTCTATCAAATAATATTTTAAAGTGTGAAGTCAAGTGATCGTGTAAATCTTTGATGCTTATTATAAATATGAACATCTTAAAATAACATGTTTTATTCCTACTTTCTCCAAATTACATAATATACATAATACTTTTCTCTTAGTACACCTATAACACATTTAATCTTTATTATATCAGAAAATTTTTTTTATCACTTTTAAAAATTTCCATGAAATATTACATTTTAACATAAAATCATTAACTATTCTCACAATAATTTCTTATTTTATTTTTAGGGTCGTTCCACATTATCTTAGAAAACTATATTTAAATAAGTTATTACTCTTAATTTTTTAACTTTAATTTTCAATAGTACACTTTTTATAATTAAGTCTTTATTAAACGATGAATTCAAATTCAATTACAATTCTTACTATGGTAGAACAATAACAAGATGTAAAAACGTACATATATTGCAGCACAAAAATGTACATATATATATATATATATTTATCAACAATAATAACAAATTTTACTTTAATCTTAATTTTTAATAGTAGCTCTTTATTAAATTGTACAAACCTTAAGAAGATATAGTTACAGTATATAGTAAATCCTATATATGTTCCCTCACAATAAAATTATCTAATGTATAAAGCTTTTTAAATTGTTAAAATTTTATGATATAATTACTTCATACTTTCTTTGTTAAAAAATTACATCAGAGTACTTATACATATTAACTTAATAAGTTCATCCCTTTATAAGGCAAATTATATACACATTCCATTATGACTTAAATAATATAAATTTAATTTTTTAACATTTATCAAACTCTTAATAAAAACATTTCAAGGTCGTTACTATTGTCTCGTGTATGCATTAATAAAATCACATCATCAACATATAAAAAAATAATACTACATATAATTTTAACAAGGTTTTATCTCTCTCTTCACATCAACTAACTTTCAATTCATAATATATAAATTAAAAATAAAAATGAAAACTTCATCCACAAGAATGTGCAGTGTTATTAATTAAATAAAAATATGATTAATGAAATTTAAAAATAAATAAATAAATAAGTATATTAACATGTTTTCAGAAAAAAATATTCTTTGAACATTCTTAATATTCATTAAATGTTCTTGAATATTCCTTTGATTCGATTTACATTTCTTAATGAATTATTATAATAAAGTTTTTAAAATAGAATTTGTCTAATTATTTTTAGAATTATTCATTTATTTTTTGAATTTTGTTATTATAATAGTGAAACTTATACTAAAATTATGATTTATACATAACACATCAAGATCAGATATATGTTGACTTTAGAAGTTATGATTAGTTAATTGTTTAACTTCATCTCAAATAAATTAATTTTTAAATTTAATATATATATAAATTATACTATATATTAAATTCTCTCTCTCTCTCACACACACACACGCCACGCACGCACACACACGCTTGACATGAGTATTTGTTACAGTCATTTGAAAGCCGAGCAGACCGGACAGCAGAGTTCCCGTGTTACTGGCAGGCGACACGCACTGCCGATACTTAAGACTGTGTTTAACCGGCCGATGACAGTCGGAGTAATGGCAGCTGTGGCATTTGCCTTCTGTGGTGGAGTCGTTATTGTTATTAGCCAGGCTAGAGAAGATAAGAAGAATGGGTGTTCTCCACAGGAACTCTGTTTAATTAATTTTTTAAACAGTTATTGCTAATTTAATAACTTAAAAATGTACGTCAATATATTTATTTAAAAATAAAACTCATTTTGGATTTTCATTTAAGTAAAATGATAAAGCAGACTCGGAACACTTAAATTTATGAATAATTAAATATGATAAAATTTAGTATGAAAATGTTCCAGTTTTTTTAACAATAATTAAAAAAAATATTAAATTTTAGTTTAAATTACTTTTTTATAAATTAGCGTAATTAATAATAATTAATAAGTGTCATAAAATATATGGGATTATTGCCTTCCTGCTCTCTGGGAAGCCATCGATCTTCTTAGTCCTCCGTGTGGCACCACGTACCTGGCAAGTATATAATTAGATTCACACACACACATACACACACACACACATTATGGTTTATATATTGTTATATGCATATATTTGTGTGTACAGTGTTCAATCTTTGTGTTTGTAACCATGTCCAGCACATGGAAGTTCTCTCTCTCTCTCTCTCTCTCTCTCACACACACACACACACACACATGTTTCTTCTGTCTAGATGGACAATACAACGCTTACATATATGTGCAGTTACTTAGTTTTATGCATGCATATATAACATATGTATGTGTACATGTATGTATGTCTGTATGCATGTATATATGGTGTAGATGTGTATGATACTACGAGTTAAACATACATGTAACATAATGCGTGTGTATATATTGATGTCTAAATGTATATACGTAGAACATATGATTACCATACATATACATAGAAGAACATACATCCTATGCTGGTCGAGGTTAGATGTATCCACGTGTGTGTGTTGTGTCTCTCTCTCTCTCTCTCTCTCTCTCTCTCTCTCTCTCACACACACACACAACACAACACACACACACATAACATATGCTACTGTATACACATTAAATGATTAAAACTTATCACATATTTGTCCAACCTTATGTTTAATGCTTAATCATATATTAATCAAAATCCAAAATTATTACTTACAAACGACAATGGAGTGTGAAACTATTTGGATGTTTTAGATTTTATTTCAATCTTAAATTAATTATGCTGTAATAACAATTAAGCTATATAAAAATAGTAATAATATCAGTTAAAAATAAATGAATTAATGCAAAAACTACTCTTCTTCATCTCATCCTCGTTCTCCCTCCTCCTCGTTCTCAAATAAGCCCACCATTATTCTCAACACTCATGTTCAAGTTAATCCCAGGCACGCCACGCGTCTGCATATTCAACGCCTTGAGTGCCGCACGCTGCTTGTCCGACTTCTCCCTCCTCTTCGGGTCCGCATAATACTTGATAAGTGAATCCCACTGTTGCTCAGATATATCACTTGCCTGTAACATACACACAGGTGTATGTGTGTGTGTGTGTTTGAGAGAGAGATATTATCTATATACACACCACACACACACACACACACCTGTTGTGTATATGTGTGGAGAAAGAGAGAGAGATTATCTATACACACATACAACATACCTGTTGTGTATGTGTGTGTGTTTGAGAGAGAGATTATCTACACACACACGTACACATACCTGTTGGCGCCTTGTTTCTATCATTCTCATAATCTTGTGCCTCTTGAAGTTTAGTGCCTTTGCCACCTGCTTTTGAGATATGCATCGTCTATGGTACCACCAATGTAATTAAACTTCGAGTACATGTACTCCCTCAGCTTAACCATGCTGTCTTCTGTCTGGAGACCAATATGAGGTATGGATATATCCATAAACAGGAGAGCAGAGTGTCTCAGGATCGAGTTCCACCACGTCCCTGTGGGACCCTGTCGGCTTGCCGTCAACGACGGTCACACTGGTCTTCTGTTCCCCGGAATGTTTTACTGTCGGCTGACAAGGGAACTCTCCTGTCTCCTGTCTCTTCTGGGCCGACCAGACAATCCTGAACTCCTCCGTCTCCTCTCCGTACGAGTGACCGTCGTCGCTGCTCGAGGATGACTTTGTGTTGCGCTCTCTCACAGACATTATTTGTTGGTGTTGTCGGGAATTGTTGGACAGAGTTAGTTCATGTTGCGGAGACACTCCCATTTGTTAATCCTCTTGTTGTAGCCTCCTGCGTGAAACGCGTGTATATATGTATGTACACACGTATACACACGTACCTGGACTAGAAGTGTTCGAGTTTATATTCTGAGGAGGAAGACGGTTTGCGGGACTGTCTGGGCAAAGAGGCTGTTGAAGAACACGAGGTAGAGTCCATTTCTGATGAAGAACTATCTGTTTCGGGCCTCGTTAACCTGCATTAAAGCACTAATTAATGATAATAAAGCCTATGCCTACGTATATATGTGTGTGCATGTGTAAATATACATCAGTACATGTACATAACATATGCCAATGCACACATGTTGATTAAACTAATTATTAGCGATAACACAGTTACAATAAAGATTTAGCAATTTTCTCTTCATGGAAAACTACATATTCGTATATATGTATGTATAGTTCGTAGACGTACACATGTACGTGTATAGTTAGAATATGTTAGACAACAAAACACGCACACGCACACATACACACAATACATATTATACACAACATCTATACACATAATACATTAAAAAATGGTAACCAGCATACAGACATACACACATTCTCGTTGACCTGCTTTAAGCTCTCTCTCTCTCTCTCTCACACACACACACACACACACACACACAAATATCAGATATCATGGACTAACAAACTACATAAAATACATTATATATACACACATATGTATAGTTCCTAGAAACTGTAGACGTACACATGTACGTGTATATCTACAGTTACTAGTTAATATAATATTACATTAAAAAACACGCACACACACACACACTACATATAATACATACACAGATAATACATAAAAATGGTAACCAATATGTCATATAGACATACACACATTGACCTGCGTTAATCACTCTCTCCTTCTTTCTCTCTCTCTCTCACACACACACATACATATCAGATATATTATAATTATATACATAATAAGTACATATAATTATTGATACATAATGAATTAGCTTTCTTATTAAACAGCTGTTTAAATTGACTTTTATATACATACGCAACAAAACAAAAACAACATGGACATACGTATCTACATAGTGGAATAATCAAATAACATATCACACATTAAAACTACACACACACACGGCTAAATCTAGGGGTCATTAATAGTAATAGATTAGCTTGTTATAGCTGTTTTTATTTTTTTTGTTATTACTGATATACATATAAGCATTATAAATGACATACATACACATACAATACAATAACCACATATATCAACTATATGCATATATTAAACAACCACTAACCTGTTAAGTAATGACTTTGATTTGCTAGTACCTAGTCTCTTCACAACTCCAACAAACAATGCCTTTAAATCCCGCTCGTAACTCTCCTGATTTCTCTTTAATCCCCTAAATATTTCCTTGATCCTGCTCTTCCTGCTTAATGACGATGCATGTCGACCACGTCCATTGCTTAATGCTTCCTAATCATGGTCCCTTTGCCTTTCTTTTTCCATGATTTCTTATAGCTCCTCCACACACATACATTAACGTATTTATGTGTACATCACTGGTACTATGAACATACGGTTTAGATCCTGACATGTTGTGTATATATAAGTCTCTCTCTCTCTCTCTCTCGCTCTCTCTCTCTCTCTCTCTCTCTCTCTCTCTCTCTCTCTCTCTCGCTCTCTCTCTCTCTCTCTCTCTCTCTCTCTCTCTCTTCTCTCTCTCTCTCTATATATATATATATATAGTTTTAAGGATTATTTTTATGATATGTATGCATGTACTGTTTAAGGTACATGAAAGATCCTTATGCGTTGGCTATAATTAATTTTATTAGTAAAAGCTCATATTATCTCCTGCTAAACATACATGTAGACGTGTTTGTGTGTGTACAGGTGTGCATGTAAATGTATGTGGATTTGTATAAATAAAGCATTTATTGTTTCATGTATTATATTTATATATATCGTTTTTCGTCTTAGTAAAATTATTGAATATAATTGTTTTTCCTTATACAATATATACATATTCTACAGTATAATATAGCCTTATTTATATGAGAGAGAGAGAACCTGTGAGCAATCTTATGCTTGTTATATGAAGAGAAATCCTCACTCTCTGTGCTGGCGTCATCTGTGATTGTTTTAGACTCGCTGCTTCTGTCTGATTTAGCTAAATCTGCTGGTTTAGTGTTAATTACTGGTTTAGTGTTCATTGAGGGGTTAGTGTTAATTGCGGGTTTAGTGGGCATTAGGGCTAATGCATGTGGCCTCCATTCTATCATTTGGCTCTCTGGAACTCTCTCCTGCATGTATCTGTAGTAAACTTAGTCAGTACATGTGTACATATACATACACACACACAGATACACATTTATACACAAGATATATAACGTACACATAATAATCTATTAACTATATTTTATGTAACGAATGTATGAGTACACCCTGACTACGAGCAGTTTAGACTTAGTGAGAATGACTATATATATATATATATATATATATATATATATATATATATATATATAATGTACGCGTACATAATTCATATGTATATGCATGATATATACATACAATGCATAACTATACTACGAATACAAGCGCACAACACACAAACAGAGAGAGAGAGAGAGGAAAAATAAATAAAACATATTTATTTTGTTTGTTCACGTACATACGTACATTATGATATAATAATATATACGTTATTAACTTACTTAAACTGGTCACGCTGTAGTTGATACGCTGTTCAAAAGCCTGGCGTGTCTCTGTTGATAGTGTGAATGTATGCTCATACATTCTACTGTTTAAGTTAACCGCATCTGATGGTAATCTTAATGGTTGCCTCGTACTATAACCTGTCATATAACTCCTGCAAAATATATATGTAGATATGTATATATAGACGTGTGAACATGTGTATACACACACACAACACTATAGCTACCTCATATATAATTTGTACAACATATAGAACTACATATGCATATTGCACTTGATTATACTTAAAGCCATTAATGTAAAAAACTTATTAATTTTATCACTTAATTTAATTAAATATTTTAGTTAATTATCTCACCATTAACTTGATTGGTTACTGTTGCATGATTATCTAATTTTGCTCTTTTGCTCTTAGAATCTACATCGGTATCAACTTCAGACTCCCCGTCATTTTGTTGCATTAGCTTTTGTTTACGTTTTGCACGAGCCTAAAACATTGATTAATATTTAATAAAGATGTTAATTTATTTATATTTTAAAGATTTATTCCTCGTTTGATATAAAATATAATTACATGTAACACAAATATACGAGTAGTGCTTTTCCACGAATAGTGTATAAGATAATAATACATAGTTTATGTTTATATATACTTATGCACAATATATACAATTCATTACATTATAATTCAAACAATATAAATTTAATATATATTTAATAGAAATACCTTGCGATTGTGAAACCAATTATGCACATTAGCTTCCGTACAATCTCCAGCACCGGCAAGATCAACGGCTATCTCTTTAATCCTCTGCTTATTTATTGTATCCCCTTCTTTCAAATAACCTCACTAACATACGTAGCTGTTCTTCATTTGGTTTCCATCTCACTTTTACCTGTATGTATATATATGTAAATATATATAACATATATATGTTATGTTATGTAAGTATATTATTAGTCTCTCTCTCTCTCTCTCTCCTCTCTCTCTCTCTCTCTCTCTCTCTCTCTCTCTCTCTCTATGAGTGTGTGTGTGTGTGTGTGTGGCAAAGTATGTGTATAGTATACACTGAATACATTATTACCAGATATAGACCTCCCTCCTCTCTCTCTCTCTCTCTCGCTAACACACACACAAAAATATAGATAGTGAGTATACTAGAAATAGACACTAAATTAAGCAATAACAAAACGTAATTATATAAAATATAAATAATAAATAAAAAGTAACTTCAATATAAAATGTCACATTTATATATACATATATACAGCTATGCATAAAAGACATTTACCACTGCAGGTGGTAATTCCTGTTGCGGTTGAAGTTGTAGATTTACTTGTATTTGTTCTTCCATTTTCTGTTTTAAAATGTAAACATTAAATAAATTAAACTATTAAAATTATTAAACATATAAATATACTAGTATTATATATATACATAGATATAAATATGTAGTTTGAAACTGTATATATATACAAGAACCAGTCTGTAAAAAATACATGTTTTACAACATTAGATAACATAATCTACATTTATTATTATTATTATTACTTTATATATATATAGAGAGAGAGAGAGAGAGAGAGAGAGAGATATATACACACACAGGCATTTATATATATAAATACGTGTTTACCTTCAACGCACGCTCATGTCCACGCACGGGAAACTGCAAATAGCCGACCAGAATGGACTTAGTCACAAATCCCAAAAACCCGAAATTAAAATATTAAACTCCACTAAACCACATTATAAAACTCAGAGAATGCAGGTCATACACAGGCAAGAAAACAATATGGGCACCTCGTATACACATCCATACACACATATACATATTATACATGGAATTAAACAGGAAAAAAAACCTGCAGGGATACGTGGAGAATGGATTAAGCCTACTTGAAGAAATTTCACTAAACCTGATAAGAATTGTATCAATCTTCAGCAAATTATTGAGAGCTTCAATGTATATATGAAATCTTTACATATAAAGATTAATATGTATGCGTTCTTCATCTCCCCGAGCTGCACAGAGCCGCCATATCCAAGTACTTAGGCAAAATTCCGCAACGAAATCTGTGGGGAACGGACGGACGGATGCGATGCTTAGCCGTTAATCGACGATTAATCTGCCGTAATTAATCTCGTGTTTAATCTTAACCTCGTGGCAGGTTTAACCGACACAGCCGGTCAACGTCATTATACTCAAGTCGGTAAATAAGGTCATTAAGGGTAACGAAGTAAGGGTTAAAGGGTGGATTAAGGGTTTGGTCGTTGAGTAACGTGGAAGAGAGAGAAGCAGTATATAAATAATGCTGAACTTACAAGGTTAGCAAAGTTTTAATTAATACAATTAGTTTAATTAAAGTATGGACATTAATATTTTAATATGTATATAATATTTAGATATATGCCGCCAACAATCTTTTCCCAGGTTTGGAATGTTGATGGGCCCCAATATTCATGCAAGAAGTGCTTCTGGTGGTACGGACTAATGTGGGCCATGGCCAAATCTATGCATGGTGTTGTACATAAAATATATTATAACATAATAAACATTTACTTTTTTAACTATATTTATTAACTGGCTAGTTAAGTATTTAAATATGTACATTCGTATATCGCGTTATTCAGATAAAATTAATAACTTAAAGCTTATTCTATATATATATATATAATTAGGTCAAATTAGATTAATTAAGTTTGAGACTGTTAACTTAATATAAGTTTTGGGATAAATTAAGGAGGTGAAACTTATTCAAATTCTCTTTTATTTTTGTGGACAGCTTTGCGCAGTGGACTACTGGTCATAAGGGCCTTACAAGTACTTGCATAGTTTACCTTGTTCAGGAAGAGTTCTGGACGTTCAAGTGCTAGCTCCATCGAACAAAGTCGTATCGCTTCGCAACTTACATATTTGGACAGGCCACGTACAACAGGATTCTAAGCTTCATCTGGAAGCAGGACAAAATGCCGAGATGTCTCAGCTGCTGCTTAAGTACCTGGAGGCTCTTGGTGTTCACTGAAGACTTGGTGCAGCTCTAGGACTTCATCGCGCTGATGAGGAAAGTGAGGAAAAAACGTATTATGTACACATCTTAACGCCACTGCTTCAGACTAGAAGTGTATGCGCCTCCTTGTGCTAATCAACTAGACCCCAAGTGGCTCCTTCTTCAGGCCATCAAAACCTTGGACAGAGATTAATGTGCAAGTCCGTCCGAATATGTGCACCAGTTCTTCTTTATATACACGGATAAATAATGCCTAGTACTTGTATAGGCAGTCCGAATATGTGCACCAGTTCTTCTTTATATACACGATAATATAATGCCTAGTACTTGTATAGGCATTTGCATTCCAACCACAGTTCTACTCGAAGTCACGGACGTATCTCGTTTTAATAATTTGTGTGTGTATGTGTGTGTCTCTATATATACATACATACACACACTATTATTATTAAAATGAAATACATCCGTGACTTCGGGTAGAACTGTGGCTGGAATGTAAAATGCCCATACAGTACCAAGTACTCCTTTTCATGCATAAGAAGAGAAACTGGTGCATATATTCGGACGGACCTGCTACAGCTGATGAGAAAAGTGAAGAAAAAACGTATTATGTACACATCTCAACGCCACTGTTTCGGATTAAAGGTGCATGCACCTTCTTGTGTTACTCGACTGGATCCCGAGTGGCTCTTTCTTCAGGCCATTAAGACTTTTAGACGGAGACTATGAAGTTTCGGAACTGCACCAGGTTTTAGTAAACACCAAGAGCCTTTAAGTACTTAAGCAGTAGTTGAGATGCCTCGGCATTTCGCTCCTGCTTCAGAATAAAGCTCAGAATCCTGTTGTATGTAGCCTGTTCAATATGTAAGTTGCGAGACGATACAACTCAGTTCGATAGAGCCAGCGCTTGAACGTCCAAAGCTCTCCTGAACAAGGTAATCCAGGCAAGTAATCCACTGCATTATCGACGCTGTAAAGCTGTCCACTTCGACGACAACACTTGGCGATCATCTGCTGTGCTGTAGCAGTTCCCTCACGTCTTCCAGAGTGAACCTTGAGGATGCGTGGTCGTGTGGAAAGGGAGACAGCCGACTTGGAGTAGAACCCGCACATAACTCCTCAATGTATCCTCAACACGCTGGTCGTACCATGCTTCAAGAAGATCCTTTACCTCGACAAGCAGGAATCCGTGACGGCTCTGAGGGTGGCAAAGACTCAACGACGTCTGCTTCATCAAGGACGACAATCACCGGAGTTGGTAGCAGCTTGTTCCTTGCAAAGAGCGACTTGAAAACAGAGGTGTACATGGTACCTGTTGCCTTGGGAAGAGGTCGGGGCACGTCAAAGTGAGACATAGCCCAAAAGTCATGGCCCAGTCCGTCCAAGTAGACCAAAGTTGCCTCCGACTCTAACATGAGCCTGTTCCGGCAGCAAACTTTAGGTTAGCAGTTTTCGAACATCTTCAGGTACAGTCTGTGCTCTTGGAGCTACGGGATCGCTTCCAGTCACATACACCATTGCCGACTTTCCACCACAGAGAGCGCAGTACTTGCCCTGAGCCAGGTCGGACACCAGTCGTCGCGGGGGTTCGACCACTGGATCAACTGCAAGCCCGCAGCAAATCGTCGCTTTGGAAGTGCCTGTAATCGGCACCGGCGGCGAGCTTGGAGTCCATCGCCAGAATGAATTCTACCTCCCCTACCTTGGATTGGAGCAAGTAGATCAGCGCCCACTTGTGTCTCCCTCCAGATGTGACCTAGCGCCTCCCCGCAGTCATACCTTCCGAGAGTGCCCACACACACACACTATTTGCGTTTATATTATTTATCTTAAATATACACACATTTTTCCGTTATGAATGAACCACAGTATGAGCTACACAATCTCACGTATATGTGTGTGGATATATATTCTGCGTGTGTGTCCGTGTGATATACAAATATAGGCTCCTGCCATCGATTCTAAAAGTATAATTTTATAATACAACAGTGGATTTATAACAATTATACATTATATATATTATTTTGAATGGCATATACCAACGTCAACATCAAATTAGAATATTTTAATAAAATATTTTAATTTTAGCATTAATATTAATTTAAATATTTTTAAAAATATTCTAATATTGATCTATACCACTCAATTAATATGTTTTAGTGAAATAATATATTTGATTACTTACTAAAATGTAGTTAAGACTATCCTTAGAATATTGATTTTTGCAAGACTATGTAAAAAAAGAATTAGCATATGCTTAGAATATACTTAATCAGCCCTATTAAACTTCAAATTTTATATATATATATTATATATAAATTAAATATTATGTGTTTCTATATGAACATATTCAAATTAAGAATTTAGACAATGAAATATTTGCTCCCACATAAAATAACTTTAACACATAATTTAAATAAATACATCATTAACATGTTCTGAAAATAGAAAATAAATAACAAGCCTATTAACTATTTATTTAAAAAAAAACTTATATAATTGTGATTTATTCGATATAAACCGTATGTATGTTCATTATAACAAAATAATGTTGCTACCGTACATACTGAATATATTTATATGCATAAACACACTCACATCCCCCACACACACACACAAAATGTATATATATAAACACACACACACACAATACAGCGTGTGTGCTAATTGTAGTTAACAGCGAAGAAAGATGTACATCACCCGTTCAAATTAATGATATTAACAAACCATATATATATATTATATATATATATATTTTAACTAGCATACTTAGCAAGTTAATAAAATATATCAAAAAGGAATTACAACATTTGGATGGAACTCGTGTTTACGATATTTTTATAAATATACACGTATATACACATACATCACAAACGCGCACGCGCACGCGCACACACACACACACGTGTATGCAGGTGAAGTGCTTGGTGTCACATTGGGGGACGGATCCAAACTCTATAGAATGCTACAGTTATGATGCAGTGGGCAACTCTCGAAGCCCAGTTGCTGACGTGTTATTCTTTGCTGGCGAGGTGTGTGTGTGTGTGTGTGTGTGTGTGTGTGAGAGAGAGAGAGAGAGAGAGAGACCGAGAGAAGATTATAAAGCTATATATGTATGTCTGCGAGTAAGTATGTATGTATATATGTGTGTGTGTGTGTGTGTGTGGTTTTGAGATTTTTAGTTTTCTTTTCTCTCACTTTATTTTGGTAGTGTATAATTATATACACATTATGTATAATATTATTACACTATGCTCCTATTAATATTAGTGTAACAATGGAAACATGCTAATATACGATGATACATATATTATACCATATAATGCTATCTAATATATTAAAGGAAAACATATATAAAAAATATAGATCTCTCTCTCTCTCTCGGCAACAAGCACGAATTCCGGGGACAGTACATGGAGCGTTTGCAACTGGAATTTCACTCTTTTATGTAATACATGCTTTACATATTGTTCTTACTTAGGCATTATATATAATTTTTATGAATAATGTATTGTTTTATTTTATATCATATATAGTTTCTGAAATGATTTAACACTTGATATAATGTAGAATACCAAAAGCGTTTTAAATTAAATATAAAGAAAGAGACAGGATGTTAACAAATATTCTAGGAATAATGTAAATAAATACAAAAATAAAAATAACATATTAATAAATTATTACAATGACAATGACTTATAAAATGATATTTAAAAAGTTGTGTGTACATCCACTTACGATTAAAGACTGATTTTTTAAAATGTTCCGAATTTGAATATATGTATATAGCTATTAAAATGTAAATAAGTTTGCTTTATCTTCTTGATTAAATAAATTTGATTAATTTTACCGTGTGGTTTATTTCTTATTTTATAAAGAATAATATTAAATATTTTTTCATTCACAAATCAAGGTTAAGAAATTACTTTTATACAAATGATAACTAAATAAATAATTTTTCAATTAATTAACTTGATTGATGAATTATTATGTTGTATAAATAAGCTTGTTTTAAATTTCATTAAAAATATAGATAATTAATCATTTGTACTTTAAGATTTATATTAATTTTAGTAAACTCATTAATGAACTATATGGTAAGTTTGATAATGAATTAATTTTATTTATTAGAAGTGTCGTAGTTTTTATTATTTTCTTTACTTTGAACATGATTGTTATTACTTACTGAAATATGTAGATAGTTATAAGAAATAGGCATACTTAGTGAATTTGAGTATTTAATAATAGTTCAGTTGGGTGTTTTTAAGTATTTATAATAAACTTTAAGCGAAATTAATACTTTTATTTAAAAAACTTTTATCTTCATTTTTTGTGTCCCAGTTGGGTGGTTAGTTTTGGTGAGTTCGACATGGGTTCTTAAACCCTTTAGGTTAGGGTTTTAAGGTTAAACTCATTTATTGAAAATGAAATTCTATGCTAACCCACTTTACAAAACATGAAACCAAGGGAGCTTTTTGTCACATATATTAAGTAGTATATACAATGGGTCGATTTGCACCTGCACTTATACTTAGAGATAAGGTCAAAAGTGCACTTAAATTGCTTCACACATGTATTTAGGAGATAAGGGTGGCCATTAAGTTAAATTTTAAGTGTGAAAAATTTAAAGTTGTTTGCTCCGCACCTATTTTAAATTTAATGGCGTAACCCTTAAAATTTAAGTGTTTCAGAAAGAAAAAAAATCAAAATTTAAAACCACCTCGGAAGGTGATATTAAATTTTAAGAAGCACTTATAAATTATTTAAAAAGATTCTTGTGAAGATTCTTTAAGGGCTAAGTTTATGGTTCGCACAGCCAGATTTTGGCCCGCCCCGCGGGTCGGATCTGAGGATTCGGGTGCGAAGAACGGTCCCCCGGGGCGGCTAATCGAACCCACCGGCGCTTGATCGGCTGATGTTAGGGGTGGCAATTGTAGAGGACCGCGCAGTCTCCTCCTACCCGCTCGCTTATTTATATTGGGATATTTTTTATACACTCCAATGCGGTACAGGACGAGCTGGGATTCAACTTGTTCGATCCTCCATGCTGGAATACTGCTATGCTTCCTTCAATGGGATGGGTTGCTTTGAGATTCAAGGCAGAGAATCCAGGTGTGTGCGTGTGCGTGCACGTGTGTGTTGGAATGTAATAAGCTTTGCTGCTCTCAGGCGTTTGGTTATTTCATTGTCACTTGGAAGGACATGCTACCTGGGGAATGCAACAACTTTCATTGTTCAGAATGGGAGAAACACGGCCAAACGTTGCCTCCCCCACCGAAGGATCTTCCAAAATGCTAAGCATAAACAAACACTATCTACCAGAATTGGAAAGGTTTTAGTAGGAATATATGTATATTGGTAGGAAAAGTTATATGTATATGTATTCATGTATATAAAGAGAACCTGCACAACACCAATGTTTATTCGGCCACCATCAAGACTTGTCATCGCAATATAAATCCCTGCCTTCTTTGCCAAGTAGATTCTCAGCAGGCACACGTACATCTTCCAAAATTACCTGGACTATATATATAAATATATAGAGTATGTTTGTCTGTATGCATCTCTCTCTCTCTCTCTCTTGTGTGTGTGTGTGCATGCCTGCATGTAGCAAGTAAATATATGAACTGTGTCTGTTATTATGACAATATACCGCAGTTGTTGGTTGAGAACGCCATCCCAACTTATTTTCAGGCCGACCAAATGAAAGTCCATGTGTACCCTGTCCCACTTTCTTCTTTGCTCGTCGTTTCCGTATCTACAACAACACAATATGTGGCATGTGTACGTATGTGCATACATATACACACATAACACATAAACATACTTGTCAATTAAAGAAGAACACATGTTATGAATGGTGAGATAAGCAGTTGTGCTTATATCACCATATGCCGGTGTCTCCATCGGGACATACGAGCTTCGGTATGCTGTGTGCAGATGCAGATACTACCTTGATTTTCATATTGTTTTGCACTCCATATGCTACTGCATTTACAAGCTCCTCTTCTGTACTTGGAAATAGTACGTGGTAGTATATTGTGCATGTGTGCGCATGCGTGCGTGCCTGTGTGATGATACCCATGAGATATGCATGCCAACTGTGTTATATAATGAATATGCCAGTGTTTTGAAGTCATAAATGCAACCATTGAATTGTTTAGCTGTCTATTTCAAAACAATATGCAATGCTGAAGATCAGGGGTGTCAGAGGAAGAGCAGGGCACTGATCAGGGCGGCAATCAGGCAGCAAGCGGGGAGGAGGAGATGACGCGAACTCTAGGCCTCAATCGAGGCCGAGGCGGACTCGGTGCTGGAGGTGGAGCTCGGGGCCCAAGTTTAGGGCGTGCCAATCCGGGAGCTCCACGAGCTCCACGCGGGAATCCCGCACCTCCCGAGCTCCTGAGCTGGGCCTGTGAATCCCATGGCGCGCGAAGTGGGCGTGGCAACCCTGAACCACCAGCCGCCACTCGAACTCCTCTCTTCTCCGAAATGGAGGCAAACACCTTCCCACCGGTATGTTTTCTCTTCTCTTTTCCCGGGTTTAGGTAGATTAGTCTTAGTTGGGAGTAGGTTGAATCCGATGAGGAGGATGAAGTTGAGGAGGTTTAAGTAAAATTTCCCGGGTTTAAGTAAAATTTAAAGTGAAAACATATTCGAGATGAAAACATTAACAAAATTTAAGTGTTTTATGTACGAAGAGACACCATTTAGGGTTAAAATTTGAGGACAAATTCGCTATCATGTGCGAACACAACAAGTCTTAAAATGTGTAATTAAATTGCAAAAATCACTTTAAAATTTTTATGTGCGAATATACAAACGTTAACTTTTTAACTGTTAGCACTTCAAATTTTTAAGTATAAGTGCAAGTGCGAATCGACCCAATGAGAGTTATTAAGTTTATGATGGAGTTTATTATTCTTTTACCAGTGCAAGTTCTAACATGTGTCATCAAGACACAACCTTCTATTGTGCTGTCTCAACTTTCATACAATAAGGGTACGTCCCACCTTTAAGGTAGCCCACCCTTAACATTGACGAATATGTGCTGGGAGGTCTTGTCAGATTACATATTCCAAGGGTTAGGGCTTGAGGCATGTCTCTAACTTCCTTCTCCATATTAAGTTAAGAGTAGCACTCACAGCTAAACAGAGCATATCCCTGCCCTTGTCCAATTGTATACATGAAATCTTAGTTAACAGGTTTTCTTTATTAAGTTTTTAAAGGTTCACAAAGGATGATAACTGTCATAGTTCTAACCTGGTGGGTTTACTACTTGGTAAAGATTGTGGTATATGTGGCCCTTTGCCTAGTTGGCTTAAGGGGAGAGGAAAAGGTTATGATAATAGCCCACATCTAAGTTGGATGGCACATGGTACAATGTTTGAGGCATGCCCTTTGGTGTTGTCTCATATTACTTAATGTCGAGTGGTTGGATACTCTAGCAAGCATGTATGCTTGTGCTCACGTTAAGGTGCTAAACTTGGACATTTGCTTAAGAAAGGCTAGGTCTTTTAACTAGATGTGATATTAACATACTTGGCTAAGGGAGGTCTTCTCCTTGGGATCTAAGGGTTAAAAACCTAAGCTCATTTGCAAGATGAGACACTTGCAAAGTTGTGTACTTAAAATTATTCAAACCTAGCCTTGGAGAGTTTATTTAGCAAAACATTCATATTTGACTACGATGCACACACTTACTTAGCCCTTAAAAATAAAATATGACTTAACCATTCAAACCTTTATGTCATCACCCTAAAAGGGTTATACTCTCGGACAAGGGTGATTCCTTAAGGGATAAGTGATAATGCTTTAACTCTGTCATAAGGGGGAACACATCTCCTTAGTAAGGTTAAGGCATAAACCTGAGGCATGATATTAAAGTTTACTCGGTTATTTTAAGGTTAGGAGGGTTAGGGTAGGACCCACACTTTCAACATTGTCATTAAATTAGCATTGCTCAGATAGGATGTTGATGCCAAATGGCTACATAACAGCCATGTATTGTCACATGTTAACCTTTCGAGTTAAAACTCTGATAATAAATTACTCATGAATCTTGTTAATTAATTTTGAATTTTATTTTATTATAGTTCATGCATCTATAAAAGAATGTGTTCATTATCAACTAGTTAAAAGAATAAATATATTACAAAATTAAAATATTTATTATGGGTTCCGCACGTTGAATATACATGTCTTAAGGATTTCAAAACTTGTATAATAAAACTTAAATTTTTGGTTCTTTGAGGAGTTTGCATACATTTCACCTTTCAACTTTTAATGTGGCCATTTTGTAAAAGATAATAATGGTGTCGGGCCACTGATTTGGAAAAAGAAAAAAAATATGAAACATAAAAGTATAAAATCATAATTTAATTAAAAGCGGGCAATATAAGGACCTCCACTGATAAGACAGAGACATTAAATAAGGCATCATGTTTTTAACTTAAGTTAATATCTAGCTTTGATAATAATATATTACGTCGGACTAATAAATACAATTGAATCTTGTTTTATTTAAATAAATTACTAATAATATTAAAATATTAAAATATTGAGAATTAATAAATTAGGTAAAGAAAATATATTAAATATACACACCAAGTCAAATAGTTATATAATTTAATTTATATACATACATACATACATATATATATATATATAACTACTTATGAAATAAAGAATTTTCAAGGAGTTTTAATAAGTAGAATTTAATTTTGATCATAATTTATTATTTAATTTAAAAGATATTGTTATCATTCATTAAAGAGTGATAACAAAATAGTAACTTGAACTTAAATTTTGATAAGGTTTTTTTTTTAAATAATTGTAACACTTAACATGATTTACGTGTTACTTCAAATTAATTAAACTAACACAAGTGTAATTAGTGTACCAATGAATAACTAATCGAAAACATAGCTTATATATAAAATAATATTTACCTTTTTTATTCAACAATACCGTGTAAAACCCTTATTAAAAGTAATTACCTTTTAAGGTATTCAAAGATTTTTCAATAAAGTTTTCAAGTTTTAAAAGGTATTCAAATATAACAATACATATATTATAATGTAAGAATTAGGTATACTAAATAAATAATTTATATATTATGTGTTTTGATTAGTTATTATTTATTATAGTCATTGATAAACTAAACAACAATTAGATAATCATGGTTATATAACTGTTAAACTCAAGCAAACCACATTAGTTACCATGTTAATTTTTAAAATTAAAATGAAAGCTTTAACTTTAGTCATTGATTTAAATTCTTTTAAGGATATTATTTTTCCTATATTATCATCACTATTCTTTTTTAATATTAAAATTAATAAACTTGACATATTTTAGTATATTCTAAATTTCACATAATAATTAAAAATTTTGAAGTAAAAATACATTGAAAACTTTATTTTATAATAAACTTAATGAAATATTATAATTCTTAAGTACTTAACTTTATTATACAATTTCCGTGAATAATATTTTAATATAGTATTATTGTGAAGTTTTAGAATTATTTTATATAATACTTATTTTGTATTGTACTAAATTAATAATACCACATTTCAAACTAGTTTTCATGTATAAGTTTATTTAACATGAAATTTATGTTAAAAGAAAAATTAATTTAAAAAATAAAATACACTAATATAAAATCATTAATTTTAAAATCTATCACTTTAAGAATTCACACTATAATACCATGTGTTTACATGTTTAATTTTTTTTTAAGTTACAAATTTTACTTATCTTTAAAAGATATGTTATAATGAACTTTCAAATTACCTTTTCACTTTATTTAATTTACAATACCATGTAAAAAATCTTATGACTTATTAAAGTTTGGAGTTTATAAAGCATAATATTAACTTGAATTTTTCTTTATAATTAAATATTTTTCTTAAAGCCAAGTGCATTAACCTTAATTTAAAATTAAAAAAATAATTCATTATCATTATAATGAGCTTATTTAGGTTTATTAATTTTATTATAAACATTATTTTCATTATAAGAAAGAACACAAATTATGAAATAGAAATTAATAATATCACTAAAGATTCTTAATATTACCTCCAATTTATGTTATTTTATAGTTATAATCAAATCATATCATGGAATTTAAAAATCAGCATTATTAACATTATTTATTTTAAATGTGGTTATTATACACATATATCTTTTTTACTTCTTTAATGGTAACAAAAACCCATATTAATACAACATATAAACATAATGTAAATTATATTTATAAATGTTTATTTTATATCATAAAAGCTTGTTATGTTTTGATCCTAGGTTTATTTTAAAATACTTTTGGGTTAGATTTCCATCATAAATGATTATACATATAATTTTTAGAACATTAATTTATAAATCAATTATCTTTTATAATTTCTTAAAACATTTATTAATATTTCATTTTTTAAAATTTACTTCTACTCATATTAATTAAATTCACTCACTCTTTATATAACATTTTCAAAATAATTTTATAAAAAGGAAGAGTTTGATTGAATGTGGACAAATGTAAATAAAAACAAATATTAATAAAAATTTAAAAGATTGTAAGGACAATTACAAAGAGAAATAAGACATTAATAAATATTTTAAAATATTGTAACAACAACATTGTAAATAAATTAATAGTTTAAGAATGAGTACAGTAGAAAAATTAATTTAAAAGTGTAGTTTAAAAAATTTCTTTTTATTATTGTATGATTATTTTATCTTTTCAATTAAACAAATTTGATTTATCTCATAACGTAAAAAGACAAGTCTTTCTGAATCTTTTTAAGAGCTCGTCGGTGTTATCCATTCGAAAGTTTAATTTATGAAATCTGAAGATGTACATATCATAGAAATTGTGAAAACTTTGAAATGAAACTTTATAAATAAGGTAAAAAAAACACTAATAAATATCAATTTTAAGTGGTTTACATTATAATATTTATAGTATATAGTATAATAAATGGCTTATTTTACATCTAATCTTATATAATATTTATAATACTAGTTACTTGCTCATGAATAAATCAAATATTTATAAATTTATAATTCATAAATGTTATTAAATTATATTTATGGTATGTAACAATTATATTATATATTAAATTTATAACTATATGCATGTCACACTATCATTATTATTCACACATTGCATGTGTGTGTACACATCTTTATATGTATAATATATAATATAAGAATTACATATTACATAACTTTCCAACACTATATATACATTTGCAAAATATGTCTTCATATATTATGTATATATAGTATATGAGTATGTGTGCATCCAACAATTATATTATATATTAAGTTTATATAAGAATTATATATTAATACTAAGACCTATATAGACTTACATGTAAGATATTTTAATGTGTATTCATGTGTATGTCATTAACATAGGGACATTATTGTTGTATAATTTTAAAAAAAAGCATTCATATGTCTGTATAGGCTTATATATTATAGGTTTAAACTATTATCGTATATATTTGGATTACTATTGCATAAGTTTAAACTACTATTATATATGATCGACTTTATAACTATTATGTATAATCGACTTGTAATTTAAATTATAAAAATAAAAATTCAATGGTTCTTAATTTTTAAAACTTTTTCATAATTATTATAATTAACAATATTTATTCATTTTATATAATAGTGGTTAGATTTTATATAACTATAATGTGAGTGTGTGCTTTACATTAAAACCATTTAAAAAATTAAACCATAGCACTAAAGTATATAATATATATAATTATATCACTACATTTATAACACTATTATATATTATATATATTGTATAGGAGGACAGCTTTTACAATATTATATATATAGTGTTATAGGTGTTATGTGATAATAAATCTTTACATAATATACATATACACATACAATATAATATATAGACCTACATTAAAATAATTACTAAATAAACACATGTATATATAGTGTTACATTTTACAAAATTCTGCAATAAACAATGTAATCTTTATCATAGTGTGTATACATTAGTGACATATCTGTATATACATTTAAAAACATGTCATATGGTGATGATAATTGCACTATGTAATTTATAATTACATTTCTGTATATATGTATATGTGCAAATTTATTATATTGTATATTAAATTTATATCTATTATGAGATTAGACTACTATGTCATTACAACTATATATATATGTACAATGACATGGTTATACACACACACATAAATAAATAAATAAATATATATAATGCCTTGGCTCTATGTAGCAAAACTTTTATAAAAATTTAAGAAAATCATTTGAAAATTAAAAAGTATCATTAAAATTTTAAAATTTATCTCTTTTTTTTTGTAGTTATCTTGCCTAGATCTTGAGTTATTGTGGATGTTAAAGATAAAGTAATTATCACTACATATATGATATATTAAAAATTCTAGTAATTAAATTTTAAGTATATGAAATATATAAATATTTAATTATAAGAGAGATATTATTTATTTAATATTAACAAAATAGAATTGAAACACAATATAATCAATCATTGAAATAAGCTAACAAAATGGTTCTTTCCTATTTAAACATTTAAGGACATATGAATTATCAACAATTTTAATATTTTTTAATGGGTAAAGATCCAATGGTAAAAATTTAATAATTATTTAATTATTCAATATATAATCAAAAGTCATATCTAAAATATCTAAACTAATGGTTAAAACTTATTTTAATTATAAGTAAAAATAAAAAACTATTAAATATTTTTTATAATTGCTTCATCCTATTTTTAATTATGTAAGAAAAAATTATAAACCGTTGGATTTTTATACTTATTATGATAAAGTAAAACATAAACCGTTAATATAATATAAAATTATATTATATTATATTAATTTAATTAATATTTTACTTAAGATTTACTTTCAAACAACTTAAATATATACATGTAAATTGTTTTTATATTGAACTTTTTAAAGTTATATACTTTTTAGTAAAGATTAAGTTAATGAATCGAGGAGCAACAGTGATAAACAACAACTTATGTAATAGTCCGCCCCAAATTAATATTAATTCAATGTTAATTAATACTAATTAACACTTAACAATGGTCAATGCCAAGTCAACATTAGTTTTTTTCAATTAATTAACTTGATTAATGGCCAATGTTGATTATAAATAAGTTTTTAAATTTAATTAATTAAAATATAGATAATAAATAATTTATATTAATTTTAATAATTTTCTTAATAAACTATGAGAACACACATCTAAGTCATTATAAACTTAAATGTAAGGATTCTTAAAGATAATTATGAATTTATAATTATTTAATCTATACATTAAATAAAGTTAATAATATCAAGAATCCCAGTTGCAAATGAATAAATGTATATTAGGATATTTTTTTCTTTTTGTTGAGTCATATATCTATATGTATATAAATGCTGCAGTATATGTGTTGTGTGTGTGTGAGAGAGAGAGAGAGAGAGAGAGAGAGAGATTTATATATAGTATATTAAATATTATCTATATGTATCATTGTATATAGCATGTTTCCATGTTACACTATATATTATATATGAGCGTAGTAAAATATGCTCATTAATATCATACATAATGTGTATATAAATATACACTACCAAAACAAAACCTATATACATTTCTCTATATACTTAATCAGAAACGTTCTTATATACAGTTATACATATATAGCTATATAATGTCTCTCTCTCTCTCTCACACACACACACACACACACACACACACCCTCACCAGCAAAGAATAACACGTCGCCAACTGGCTTCTGAGTCTGTCATATGCATCATGAGAGTTGCCGACTGCATCATCCCATAGAGTTTGGATCCGTTCCCCAATGTGACACCAAGCACTTCACCTGTACATATGTACACGTGTGTGTGTGCGTGATGTGTGTGTATATTTATAAAAACGATCGTAAACATAGACACATCCATATTTGTAACATATTTTATTAACTTGCTAAAAAGAGGCTCTTAATTTATATAAAAACTATCAAAGAAGTATTTTAATCTCAAACTCATAAGTTGATAACTTATATATATAATTTCGAGACATATTCAATATAAAAACATTGTGTTTGTGTGTCTAGATATGCCAAAGTTGTTATTTGATCAAACTTATGAAAACTCATGAAATCTGTGATTTGAACTCACGACTGCCCCCAGTGAGATTCGAACTCCAAACCGCCTCTAGGATTGAACCCTAATTAGGTTGCGTGGAGAGCAGAGGAAGCGCAGGTTCATGTAGGATTAGAAATTCTCTGATGCTGTCTCGTATATGGATAAGCTGACAAATTCGGAGCTTAAGGAGATACTGAGAAGAGAGTACGGTATCTCTTCGCCAAAGAAAGCTACAAAGAAGAAATTGTTGAGCGAATTGGGAAAGGCTAAGGCCAAGGTCATGAGGCAAAAGGAGCAAGAGAATTCGGAGGAGCCGGAACAGCGAGAGAACAGTGAGAATTCAGAAGAGCCGGAGCAGCGGAAGAATGTCGCTGTGGTGCAGCTGTATGACCCAAAGGAGCAACTGATTCGCTGCCCTCCAAATAAGTGCACCGAGGGAGTGTTTAAGGCCAACAATCCCTTCATTCGGGTTATGAGTACCAGCTCAACTCAGCAAAAACGGGTTGATAAGTTTAAAGGGACGTGCATGGACAGTGACATACTAT
>PUQB01000820.1:42500-91585 GCA_003024785.1 Selaginella tamariscina
TATTTTAAATTACAAAAACTTTAATTGTATCTATTGCTAAGTATATATTTTTCTTACCTTAATAAAATATTAACCATGTATTAGCTAATTACGAAAAAGAATAAATTTATGTAACATGTGAATAAAAAAATATATAGATTTTATTAATACTTGGTATAAAGCACTATAATATTATATAAGGAAACTTATATTCATGTTTGACTATAATTATTATATAAAGGAAACTTATATCCTTAATTTTTTTTATGATTTGTACATTTTACTTGAACAACAACTTCTATATTTAATTTATATGTTGTTTAACTATTGTGAATATCTATATATGTTATTTAATTATTGTGAATGGTCGTGCCTCGTTCCTGACCATTGGATTCTCAGTAAACCAAGGGCATCGACGTCAGTACTAAACGGCATATGCTAAAGCATAAGTTGGAGATCATTTGCCACGTGCCATGCGATTAGATATAGTGGAAGAAACCCTAAATCACGCAAAAGCTTAGGGTTTGCGGGAGAATAGAGGTGAGATAGAGAGATTGCATTGTGCATAACTTAGCGAGGGATTTCATAGGTATTATGATGTCGGTGATTATGGCGACAGTGTTGTCGCCTTGTCGGAGACCGGGATTTTTGTCGAGATTAACAATTAAAGCTGGACTTAATCCTCCCCAATTTTTTATTGTCTGGGACTTTTCCTCTAGTTTAGCTGCATAATTTATCTTGTATATATAATGTCTATATTCCGATTCGCACGCACATAGGTAGTATATACTAAGCTTTTAATACTGATAGCTCAAAATACTACTGGTTTATGTATGTTTATAACTAGAGCTTATATATATGTATTATATATTAATTTTTGTGTAATGTATATATACAAAATGTACACGATAGATATATTATATAGAGACACACCCACACATAAATGTGTTTAGATACTTTCTATACACATATATATCGGCTAGACTACACCTGGTAGTCTTATCTTCCCTTGCCTGGTCTTTATTTTGTTTTTATCAATTTTAATTTGTTGTCTTTCTTTGTAATGCACGCTATTTCTGCATATATATATATATATATATTTATATATTAAATGATGTGAAGCTTACGATTTTGTGGTTTTATTGCAGGCTAGTGGCCCACGTCATTTTCGGGTATGTTTCATGTTTATAGTTTAAGGGTCGTTATATTACTAATGTAGAATTTTTAAACCTTAATTAAGTTAATTAGCATCCCTCTATTGAAGTGATCCTATAGTGTATGTATTACCTTCGGAACAAACGGGTTGAAAATTAAATTATGAGAAATTAGCATTGTTCCTAAAACAAGCGTGTGTGTGTGTTGGTAGCTTAATGAAAGTTCTTTTTCAGCCTCACTTGATCTCTGGTCGCAAGTTCGGGTCTGGTCGATTCCAGGTATATTCCTTATTCAGTATAATGCGTATCTGATATATTATCTACATGTCGATTATGGGCATCAATGTGCATGTGTATATATCCCTTGTTATTGATATATTCTTTTTAGCGGATATTTGCCACTAGTGGTGTAAATACACAACCGGTACCTGCAGTCGCTGAAGAAATGGCAGTAAGGGAGGCCCCTAAGGAGATTTTTCTCAAGGATTATAAGCGAACGGATTACCACTTTGAGACGGTAACTATTTAGTATATTAGTATAGAGTTCCTTTGTATATAAATACATATTTTTCTATAGCATATTAAAATATCACTATTATATCTTATTCTGCTATGCAAGCATTAGTATTCTTTAGCATACACATGTATGACTACTATTATTGATAACTAAATAAACATGTTACAGGTGGACTTGAAGTTTGTTTTAAGCGAGACTAAAACCACCGTTGTTTCAAAAATCCGTGTTCTTCCAAGGACTTCAGGTACATTGTTTTTATATAGTTATGCTATATGCATTTATGTTAATTCTATATGATATGTTATACTTGTATATGATTATAGTAATGGAGTTAATTGGAAGTATATTGTTAGCATATAAGATATCTAAACAAAGGATACAGGTGCTCCTCTGATCTTGGATGGACGAGATTTGAAACTTCTGTATGTCAAAATCGACGGTGCAGAACAGAAGGTAACAACTGTGTGTATACGTTTGTGTTTTCAATGTATTGTGTAAGGTATGTTTCACTTAGAGATCTCATGGATCCAGGTCGAAGGGCTTGATTTGACGCCACGTCATCTCACGTTGAAGTCCCTGCCTACTGAGCCGTTTGATCTGGAGATTGGTACAGAAATACACCCTGAGACCAATCTGTCTTTAGAAGTAAGTAGACGTGTAAGATATAAATACCATGCTAAGTATTATTTATATGTACTTGCATATGTAAGTATGTATGTATGTATCTATCTATCTATTGCAGGCAAATATAAATGTGTATACATACGCTAACATGCATATATTATAGGGCTTGTACAAGTCATCCAGTGGGAACTTCTGTACTCAGTGTGAAGCGGAAGGTTTTCGGAAGATAACATACTACCAGGTATTTAGACTAATCAATTTAACTTTATTATTCTCTAATGAAAATATTGACAGGACCGACCTGATGTACTGGCAAAATTTATTACCAGAATCGAGGCTGATAAAGCTCAATACCCTGTTTTGCTCTCTAATGGAAATCTTATAGACAGTGGTGAACTCGAGGTTCGTGTACACACGTATGTGTATGTGTTTTCTGCGTGCTAATGTATATATACATATTAACGTCTCTGACAGAACATGTAGTAGGAATACGACTCGGTTTATGATATGTACTGTTTGTTTGCACACAACTTAAAATTTACTATATCTATTGACTATTAACTTTTGACTACCATAATTTAATATAATATTAAAAATTGGTGTTAATAAAAATTATTCTAATTGTTTCAGAATGGTTTACACTATGTTGTATGGGAGGATCCATTCAAGAAGCCTTGTTATTTATTTGCGTTGGTAGCAGGTCAGCTTGTATCAAGGGATGATACTTTTAAGACTCGTTCAGGATGCGATGTGAAACTCCGTATATGGACTCCTGCTCAGGATATCTCTAAAACAGCCCATGCTATGGATGCTCTTAAGTTAGCTATGAAGTGGGACGAAGACGTAAGTATATCGTGCATGTGTGTGTCTTAGATATCTATCTGTTTAGAAGTTAGTAGACTATGTCATAATAGTTTATTTAAGGTTATTTTATAAGTAATATTAAGAAATATGATATCTCATAATTATTATTTACAACATCACTAATGCAGGTATATGGATTGGAGTATGACCTCGATCTCTTCAACATTGTTGTTATTCCTGATTTTAACATGTGAGTGTATGTATTATCATCACGGATTATGCCAGTATAGAGAGAGAGGAGCATGATAAACATCGAAAGTTGTAAACATATTAACCTGTGATTTTGGCAGGGGAGCGATGGAAAACAAGAGCTTAAATGTAAGTTCTGAGCTGTTAAAATGTTTAGTAGTATTTATATATATTCTATACACATTATTTCAATACAGATTTTTAATTCAAAGCTCGTTCTTGCTTCACCTGAAACTGCAACGGATGCTGACTATTCTGCAATCTTGGGTGTCATTGGTCATGAGGTTCGCTATATAAGACACTCATGTGTAGTATGATGCAATATCAATATATATATATATATATATATATATATATATATATATATATATAATTTATTTATTTATTTATTTATTTATTAGACACATGCATGATTTGAATGTGCTTTATTATTAAGTTAATGTTGAACTTTCAAGTTCAGATGTACTAATATTTACTGAGTTTGATTTCTTTTATAGTACTTCCACAACTGGACCGGAAACAGGTGAGTTTATTATTATTCATATATATTTGTATGTATTATACAGTTAATAATGTTATTGGTGTTATTTTTAGGGTGACTTGTCGCGATTGGTTTCAATTAAGTCTGAAGGAGGGGCTTACAGTTTTCAGGGACCAAGTATGTCTCTCTCTCTTTCGTTCTCTCTCTCTTTCGTTCTCTCTCTCTCAAGTAAGGTCGTTTTAGGAATTCTCTTCGGATATGGGCTGCCGGCCTGTCAAACGGATTGGCGACGTTGCAATCTTGAGAACTGCTCAGTTCTCTGAGGTAATGTGCCCATATGCACATATGCAATCTTATCTTGATTCATTTTCCTATTTCTAGGACGCTGGTCCTATGGCACATCCTGTTCGCCCACATTCTTACATTAAGGTAATTCTTACGTGATATATATTAACAAGTAAATATGAAGTATAATTAACTCTGGTTTTTTTGTTCCAGATGGATAATTTCTACACAGGTACTTTCTTCATTTCTTTTATTCAATTAAATTTTTCTTTTACGGTGGTCTTTACGATGGATTTCTTCACTGTGCAGTGACGGTAAGCTTTTAGTTAGTAACTACTGATTATTATCTGGTTAAATTTATAAATATACATGTAATATTAGAGAAGACCATACATATATATCTGAGTATACATGTGTTGGTTTCATTAACTGGTAAATTTAATGTTTCTTTATATGATTAATAGGTATACGAGAAGGGTGCTGAAGTTGTTAGAATGTACCAAACGCTACTTGGAAAGGATGGCTTCCGTAAGGTTGTTGATAAATACATTACGTGCGCGTGTGTGCGTGTCTGTTATACGTGTTTTTACATACAGCAATCCTTTTGCAGGGAATGGACTTGTATTTCCAACGTTATGACGGCAGTGCTGTAACATGTGAGGACTTCTTCGCTGCAATGCGGGATGCTAACAAGGCTAGCCTTCCGACCTTTCTAAGATGGTAATAGCTAATGCACACATACATACAGATTAATACTATATTATATATATCGAGTGTGTGTAATTAACTTCATTGTTAAACAGGTATTCACAAGCGGGTACTCCGATTCTGACTGTTTCAACCAGTTACAATGCTGAAGAACGTACTTATACCTTGACGTGCAAGTAAGTCATTGGATTATGAATATTGTAGGAACATACATACATATATATATATATATAATATATATATATATATATATATTATATATTATGTGTGTGTGTGTGTGTGTGTGTGTGTGTGTGTGTGTGTGTATGTATGTATGTATATGTATATGTCAATTGTTAATGTTTTCCAGGCAAAAAGTGCCACCAACACCTGGCCAGCCTTCGAAGGAACCGATGCTCATTCCACTTGCTGTGGGATTATTAGACTCAAACGGATATGATATGCCCTTAACCGAAGTTGTTGACAGTACCTCACGAAAGTCTTTGAATGACCAGAAAACGGCAGTGCTGATAGTTGATAAGGTGGTCACATACATATATACATAATATGCTGCATTATATGATATAATCATATATATACATACCAGGTACACACCCTCATACATCGACATACACATATATGCATTATGTGTATTGTTTTAACATTTATCTATATAGGAGGAGCAAGAGTTTACATTTCATGGTATACCCGAGAGACCTGTGCCATCGCTTTTGAGGAATTTCAGTGCCCCTGTTCGTCTAGTTACACCAACTGTGACCGATGATGATTTGTTGTTCTTATTGGCACACGACTCTGATGAGTTTAACAGGTAGATTGTTTATATGTGTGTATGTAAAAGCTTCTGAGAAGTACGTGTACGTACATATATGTGCTGTTATCGCTAGACACGCACGTGTGTGTGTCTATGCTGTTTTTATATCTCAAGGTAATTCGTGGACATTTGGGATATGTGTTAAATAAAATATATATAAATATACACAGACACTCGCGCACACACACAAACATACAAGTCGTGGGCAGTAGAAAACACACGCACACAATACATCTCATATATATGTAGGTAGCATGTGTATATGTGAACTAAAATGATGTTTGATTAGATGGGAGGCTGGACAAACCATGGGAAGGAAACTCATACTTAGCCTTGTTGAGAAAACACAGAAAAACCAGCAACTGGATATTCCAAAGGCTTACGTGGAGGGACTGCGTAGAATACTTAATGATTCTTCTCTTGATAAGGTTTGTGTTGAGTAATATATATGTGTGTGTGTATCCACAGATACATAATCCACATGTATGTCTATGTATATGCTTGTATATGCTTATTTGCATACACGAGGCATATTATGTGTAAATCTCTATGCTTATGTACTTACTTCGTGAGGCTGTAAATATATATACATACGTAGACGCACACACACACACGTAATATTTTACCAAAAGCTTTGTTAACAGGAATTTGTGGCAAAAGCAATTACACTTCCGGGGAGAGTGAATTAATGGACTTAATGACGGTTGCTGATCCTGATGCAGTCCATACCGTCCGTCGATTTGTTGTCAAGTACTTAGCATCCCAGTTAAAGGATGATCTACTTCATGCGGTAAACTATCAAGATAATATGTGCATAACACGCGCGCGCGCATATAGGTACCTATTGTTATTGTTTATTTTGTGGCTACAGGTCAACTCAAACCGAAGTCCCGGTTCTTACATATTTGATCATCCAAACAAGGCGAGGAGATCATTAAAGAACACTGCTCTTGGTAAGCTTTACCTCGTATAATTCGATTGTAAATGTATCTTTGTATAATATGTTATTATATCAGTTATATATTCATGTATATAAAGTTATTCATACGTGTACTTGGATCTGTGTTTATATACTAACTCTCCCCACGCATATGTATATATTTTCATGCATAATATTTACGATTGATGTTGTTTTTTCTCTCTTCTTTTGCCCAGGATATCTCGCTTCGTTGGATGAACCAGAAACAACAGAGCTGGCTATATCTGAGTATAAATCTGCGACTAATATGACTGATCAATTTGCTGCACTTGCTGCACTGTCAGTAAACCCTGGTGATGCCCGTGATCAAGCTTTCGCAAGCTTCTACGAACAATGGAAAGAAGAGTCTCTGGTAAACACACACGCACACACACACATGTATGTGTGTGTATGTATGTATGTATACTTTACATATTATATGTAATATATATGAGTATGTACTATCATATATAAAGTATATACACATTTGTGCATATGCGGTATGCATCTGTATGAATGTAATATATATATATATATATAGATAGAGAGAGAGAGAGAGATTTATATATGAGCTCAATAATTGTACACGTATGCGTACGTATTTGTGTGTGTGTGTCTACTAATGTGGGGAGTGCAGGTGGTGAATAAGTGGTTAGCACTACAAGCAATGTCGGATATTCCCGGAAATGTGGACAACGTGCGACGTTTGCTAGATCATCCTGCATTTGATATTCGTAACCCCAACAAGGTATAATACACACACACACAATATATATATATATGATTATGCAGGTATATTCGTTGATTGGATCGTTTAGTCGGACTGGGGTTAACTTCCACGCTAAGGATGGATCCGGTTACGAGTTCCTTGCAGAAATTGTTTTGCAGCTTGATAAAATGAACCCACAGGTATGCATGTGTGTTTTTGCGTGTGCTCTTTAGTATCTGATAATGGTTCTCTCTCTCTCTCTCTGCTATTTATATGTTTTACACAGGTGGCTTCTCGAATGGTGTCCGCTTTCTCAAGGTGGAAACGTTTTGACGAAGGAAGACAAAGTGTTGCCAAGGTAAAATATATACATACATATAAGTGCATGTATGCGTGTGTTATGCTAACGTGTGATTGCTTGTTTGCGCAGGCACAACTGGAACGCATTGTAAACGCCGAGGGGCTTTCGGAGAATGTATTCGAGATTGCCTCCAAAAGCTTAACTGCTTAATTTACTGGTATGTTCCATGGTATATTCCTTTGAATAATTCACATCTCTTTCATAGAGCCATTGTGTTTATGTCGTATACACATACACAACATACGTAAGGAAGTTACGTCCGTTAGATACCAACACATATACCACACACACGTTATATATGTTATATATATGTGTCTATTTATCCTTGTTTGATCACTTAACCAGGCTTTTGAAGAGAATCATTAGTTATAATCATGTTTATTACGATAATTGAGAAAATCCCATTAATATATATACAAATCGTTGTAACCTAATAACTTCATTAGCTAAATTAACCCTAAACTATTCGGAAACTAAACCTAATCTAACCCTAACCCTAAATTATAAATTCCTGCTCGGGCAGGATTTTGTTAACTTGAAATTTAGGGCAGGGTTTAGCAGAATGGCGTTGGAGATCGAAGCTCGAGAGTAAGTCTTCATCTTCTCTCCCTTTGTTTCTCTAATTACGCTGTTGTTGCAGTGTGATTAAGGTAGTGTTGCAGTTCTGTAAGGAGAATTCGCTGAACCAGACGTTTCAGACACTGCAGAATGAGTGTCAAGTGTCGCTCAATACGCTGGATAACTACGATGGCTTTGTTGCGGATATAAATGATGGGCGATGGGATGCTGTTCTGCCTCAACTTGCCCACCTCAAGCTTCCCAAGAAGAAGCTTGAGGACTTGTACGAGCAGGTACACACACACACACACACACACACATATATATATATATATATATAATAATATATATATATATATATATATATCTGTGTGTGTGTATTGAGATTAAAACCCAAAATATTAAACAAGGAAAAGCGATTAAGAGTTTGTTCACTGTATAGAAATTTTTTGTATTACATCAATTCTGTGCTTGTGGTCGGGTTTATAATTAGTCTTGAAAAATGTGTATAACCTATTGTGTGTGTGTGGGTGTGCACCTAATATAGATACACACATCATCATATCACATTCAGATTGTTCTGGAGATGATTGAACTGCGAGAGCTGGACACGCCAGAGCAATACTAAGGCAGACACAGGCGATGGGATACATGAAGCAGGAACAGCCAGAACGATACCGTCGCCTGGAGCAGCTCCTTGCCGGACAATACTTTGACGCTCGAGAGGTAAATATCGGTACATATTTCTATACTTAAATACGTGGTATATAGAGAATCTATACAACAGACATATACATATTATATTAGAAATCATGCTATAACATATATGTATATGGTTCCAGGTGTATCAAGATGTATCAAAGGAGAGGCGTAGAGCACAGATTGCTCAAGCTCTTGCTGGAGAGGTGCAAGTAGTCCCTCCATCGCGATTGATGTCACTCATTGGTCAGGCTCTTAAATGGCAACAGCACCAAGGTCAGTATATCAGGCAACCTACTGTGGCTTGTTGCAGCAAATGAGACACATGTTTATGTATTTATGTGCTAACATGGTGTGTACAGGCATGCTTCCACCAGGGACACAGTTCGATTTGTTCAGAGGAACGGCAGCAGTGAAGGCGGATGTGGAAGAGACATATCCGACTACTTTGCAGCATTCAATTACATTTGGCAAGAAGAGCCATTGCGAGTGCGCTCGTTTCTCACCAGATGGTCAATTCCTGGTATCCTCATCGGATGATGGCTTCATAGAGGTATATATAGTTTACTTGTGTGTGTGTGTGTGTGTGTTCTATAAATATGTTATATATGCATATGGTACTGCAGGTTTGGGATTACATAACGGGGAAGCTGAAGAAAGATCTACAATATCAAGCAGAGGTAATATTCGTTAGTAATCTATAATACTTTATATTTTATGCACGTTAAATCTTTTACAGGATGCGTTTATGATGCATGAAGAGGCAGTGTTATCAATTGCTGTAAGCGGCGATTCTGAGATGCTCGCTTCGGTGCACAAGATGGAAAAATTAAGGTTGATCCATTATGTTAACTTTAGTTATAGTTAATTGATACAAATATTAGTATTAGAATTAACTCATTAATCTGCAGGTATGGAGAGTAAGGACGGGACAAAGCTTGAAGCGTTTTGACAAGGCACACAGTATGGGTGTTACAAGTGTTATGTTTTCGAGGGATAACAGCCAGATACTTAGTGCTTCTTTTGATGAAACTGCAAGGTATTAATGCGTTGTTGTTATTGTCGTGTGTGTGCTTGTCTATGTGTGTTTGTGTGTGTGGTTGATTGAGCATGTATGAATTTAACAACTATATATGGGTTTTGCATGACAGATTCATATTGATATTTGTGGTGCACTGTTAGAAACATGCACACATATATTTATATCTGCTGTCTAATTGTACACACACACACACACGCATGTATGTATGTACGTGTAATTGATACTAAACTTTTAAATAATCGGTTTTTACTTCCAGAATACACGGATTAAAGTCAGGCAAACAGCTGAAGGAGTTCCGTGGTCATAAATCTTATGTTAACGATGCAATTTTCGCTAATGAAGTTAATCGAATCATTACTGCTTCTAGTGATGGCACCGTCAAGGTATGTTCATTCCTATGCGCAATGTGTCTGCATGTGTGTATACAGACATACATATGCGTTATTTATATCTTGTGTGTTGTTTGTGCGTATGTCCATACATAATACAGATGATATCATGATGTGTATGCACAGGTGTGGGATATGAGGACAACTGACTGTTTACGAACTTTTAAGCCGCCTCCAGCACAACCGGTAATACTTTAATAATGAGCTATTAATCTGCTTATTACTGTTATTAGTTACTAATAAACTCTAACGACTGTAGGGTGCTGATGCGGCTATTAATTCTATCCATTTGCTTCCGAAGAATCCCGACCATATTGTTGTCTGCAACAAATCTTCAACTTTATATATTATGACTTTGCTGGGACAGGTATTTGTACATACATTGTTGCATACTTTATTGTATTTATGTATGATGTAATTACACACCTTTATACTAAAGATTATAGTTTAAACATTATCAACATACAGTTTCGTATTCTAACAAGATGGATGGTTTTATTAAATTTAGCGATTTATTATATAGGTTGTGAAGAGTTTCCTATCTGGAAATAAAGAGGGTGGTGATTTTGTAGCTGCATGCGTTTCACCGAAAGGGGACTGGATATACTGCGTTGGAGAAGACATGTGAGTGCATACAGAAACATGCACACACGCACGCACGCACGCACGCACGCACACACACACACACACACACACACACATATATATATATATATGCATGTTACATGTGTGTGGGTGTGTGTAATTTGTTTTGAATCGCTTTGTTGCAGGAATATTTACTGCTTTAGCAACCAAACTGGACATTTGGAGCATCTTGTGAAGGTTAGTTTGCTCTAAATTACATATATAACACATATATTATCCATATGAATATAGTAAATATCATACGATGTGTGCGTGTAAACATATCCTTCGTAATTATAGTGTTTTATTTAAGTAAAAGAACATGTATTTGAATTCATTGGTTATTGAAGTTTAATAAATTGATTTAGGCCCATGAGAAGGATGTAATTGGGATCACTCATCACCCACACCGAAACTTGATCGCCACATACAGTTTGGATGGCACAATGAACCTTTGGAAGCCTTAATATTGTTGTTTTGCTTTTCAATTTAAGTAAGTGTAAGGGTACATCCATTCCATAGGTTTGCTTTAATACACACACTATTCACGTGCATGCCCATTATTTTACACACACACACACAGGTGATGCCTTATGCATATTTGCTGCCCCAGCGCACAGCAATCAGGGAACTTGGGTTGCCATACACACTACAAGCGCATAGGGCAAGAGAGTGTGCAGAGATATGTATCTACATTGAAGCAATGTAGCAAGACAAGGAACTTGGAAGGTGGCAAAAGGGTACATCTGGATGCAGTTGCGGCTGGGTTTCACACTGACAAGTATGTAGTCGCTGCCTTGATCAGCATGTATACCAAGTGCGGGAGCATGAGCCAAGCCAGGGAAGTCTTTAACGGCACGGCCTACCGGGATGTTGTTATCTGGAACTCTCTTCTCCTAGGATACGTGGAGAATGGGGAAAGCAGGGTAGCTTTAGAGTTGTTCTTCAGGTTCATGAACTGTGAACCGAGCTCTATCACGTATGTAGCTGTCATCAAGGCGTGTGCAGGTTCAGCCACGGAGAGAGGCCCAGACAAGCAGGTGTATCTAAGCAAGGGGATATTTATTCACAAACAAGTTAGAGACCGTATGCTTGAGTTTGATGTATTTGTGGCAACCGCACTGGTGGACATGTATGGGAAATGCGGGAGCATGGAACGCGCTCGGGAGGTCTTTGACAGAATGAGGCACAAGAATGTGGTTACATGGACTTCTCTATTGTTGGGATACGTGGAGAATGGGGAGAGCTCTACTGCTTTGGAGCTGTTCACAAAGATGAATTGCGAACCAACGCATGTCACCTATGTTGCGGTGTTGAAAGCATGTGCAGTCTTGGCTACAGAGAAGCAGTTTTATCTGCGCCAAGGTACTGCCATTCACGAGAAGATTAAAGACCGAGGATATGATTCTAACATGATTGTAGCGAGTAGTTTGGTGGAAATGTACTGCAAATGTGGGTGCATGGAGCTTGCTCGAGAAGTCTTTGATGGGATGATCCGTAAGAATGTGATTACGTGGACTTGTCTGATGCTGGGATACGTGGAGAACGGGGAGAGCTTGAGAGCTTTGAATTTGTTCAGCAAGATGGACTGTGAACCGACACATGTTACCTATGTTGCTGCACTGAAGGCTTGTGCAGGCATGACTATTGAGGAGTCAGAGAAGCGGTTTTGTTTGCAGAAGGGGATTACCATCCATGAACAGATCAAAACCCGTGGACTTGAGAGCGACATAGTTGTGGCAAGCACCTTGGTGGACATGTACGGTAAGTGCGGTTGCATGCATCTTGCACGGGAAGTATTTGACAGGATGACCCAGAAAAATGCAGTTACATGGACATGTTTGCTTCTAGGATACGTCGAGAACGGGGAGAGTGCCACAGCTTTGGAGTTGTTCAGCAAGATAGACTGCAGACCGGATGTTTTAACATATGTCGCAGCATTGAAGGCATGTGCGGGTCTTGCTATGGAGAAAGCGTCAAGGAAGCAGTTCTGTCTGGAAAAGGGGATCACAATTCATGAACTACTCAAAGACAGTGGATTGGCTGGTAACGTAGTTGTTGCAAGCGTCTTGGTGGACATGTATGGAAAATGTGGGAGCATACATGGAGCCAGGGAGGTGTTTGATGATATGGTACATAAGGATGTTGTTACATGGACCTCTCTTCTTCTGGGATATGTGGAGAACGGGAAGAGCTCCGTAGCATTGGGTTTATTCACTAGAATGGACTGTGAGCCGACTCATGTCACATATGTTGCAGTACTGAAGGCGTGTGCGAGTCTCGCTACGGAGGGAGAGTCGGAGAAGAAGCAGCTGTGTTTGCCAAAGGGAATTGCCATTCACGAACGAGTGAAAGAGCACGGATTTGATTCAAATGTAGCTGTGGCGACCACCTTAGTGGACATGTACGGGAAATGTGGGAGCATGGAGCATGCCCAGGAAGTGTTTGACAGAATGGTTCATAAGAATGCTGTTACATGGTCCTGTCTTCTTTTGGGATACGTGGAGAACGGGGAGAGCTCAGTAGCTTTGGAGTTGTTTGCTGAAGTGGATTGCGAGCCTACGTGCGTTACATATGTTGCTGTACTGAAGGCATGTGGGAGTTTAGCTACACATAACGAGGCTGAGAAAGAGCTTTATCTGGAGAAGGGGATTGCCATACACAAGCAAATCAAGGACCATGGATATGATTCGGACGTACTTGTGGCAAGCTCCTTGGTTGATATGTATAGCAAATGTGGAAGCATGCAGAGGTCCCGAGAGGTCTTCAATAGCACGGCTCATCGTGATGTAGTAGTATGGAACTGTATACTTCTGGGGTACGTGGAGAATGGGGAAAGCTCCAGAGCTTTAGAGTTGTTTATTGAGATGGATTGTGAAGCAGACAGTTTGACATATGTTGCTGTACTGAAGGCAAGTGCATGTCTGTGTGCATTACGAGCTGGAGAATGGATTCATGCTACAGTTTGTAAGCTGGGACTGGATGAAGAACAGGTAATAGTGAACACCTTGATAGACTTCTATGGGAAGTGTGGGAGCGTATATATGGGTGAGGAGATATTCAACAGCATGTCTTCTGCAGATATTGTCTCCTGGAATGCCTTGATAGCAGGGTATAGTTCACTAGGGGAGTCCTTACAGGTGTTTAGCTTGGTAAAGAATGTACTTGAAGCTGGTCTGGAGATGAATGCGATTACATTCACTTGTTTATTGACAACTTGTAGCCGCGGGGGTCTTGTAGAAGAGGGTAGGAAGTACTTTGAGTGTATGGCTAGGTATAGGATCGTTCCATGCGTGGAAAACTATAACTGTGTGGTTGACATGCTGGGTAGAGCTAACAGGTTAGAGGAGGCATTACAGATAGTGAATAGTATGGGTTCTAAAGCTAACTATATTACATGGAGGACTTTGTTAGGGGCATGCAGGAAATGGAAGAATGTAGAGGTGGGTAAAGTTGCTTTTGATGCATTATTGGGCGAGGATATCAATGGTGGGAGTGCGTATGTTTTACTGCGTGATATATACGGTACGTGTGAACACCAAGGAATATAAATAGATTCAATTTAGTTAATATCGTATCTTAGATAGAAAAGTATTAACTCAAATTTGAATATTAATCATATATGATTGAAATTTACATATTTGAAATTATGTATTCAATCGTTTAACCGAATGCATGACGTGTAGTTGTGTATATAACTATTACACACAATGGGTTAAGCTTAATCAAACAAGCATTTAAATAAGTAATTATGTCTTGTTTATAGAAATATGATAAGAAATTCATAACACTTTTAAAAATGAGTCGAGTCTAATCAAATATATTGTATATACCGAATGACATTGACATGTATTATTTATAGAAATGTAATAAGAAATTTATAACACTTTTAATTAATTTATATTAAAATACATGTTTGATGAATAAAGATAATTTTGTGTATATCACATCAATCTGTATTAAGATGCATGTTCTATGAATAAAATAATTGTTTTGTTAGTAGTCGATATGATATTTAATGATGAAAAATCGTGATATATACATAAAAAGCACTACAAATCGCAAATGATTTTAAATTTATCCCAACAAAATATAATAAATCTTCTTACATTTATAATTAATTTATTTAACATGTATAAGCACTATTTTTTATTTCTTCTGTTTGTGAATTTTAATATTTGGATTTTAATCTTGATTTTAAATATTATAAAATCTTAATTCATTTAGTAATTCTCATATTTTGGATTTTGAATTTTAATATTTAAAAATTTAATTTAATTTTTATTATTTTGTTCAAGAAGACTATTTTATAGCCTCTTGTTCAAATAACATTATTTTGTTAAATATAATAACAATGTGTTTAAGTAATATTAAAGATAATCTTTGAATCGATTTCTTTTTATGATTTTTTTCTTTTTGTAAAAAAAATTAATTTTCATTTAGTTTAAGTTGGTCTAATCCATTGCATCTATATAGTTTAAGGTTTACTTTATTAAGAATTATATAATTTATTTATAAATATTAAATCAACATTCAATATATAAAAAATTATATCAACCTAAAAGTTTAACAATAACAATAAAGTAACATTTAATATGAGAGACTTACATTAAATTAAAATGTTTAATAGTAATATATTAAATAATATAAAATTAAAAAGTGACATTCATGAAAGCATCAAAATCAATCATTATTAATTCAAGATTTATGTATCACTTCGAAGTTTTATAAATAATATTTAATAATAAAACATTATTAAAGTATAATTATATTGTAATAAGTTTTTAAATAAAAAATTTAATTACTTAAAATCCAAGTTAATAAGTGTTATAGAATGTATATTAATGAATTAATATAAGATTATAAAGATATATAAGGTTGTAAAATGAAAATGTTTAAAATCATATGTAAATAAAATGAAGATGTTTAAAATTTTAAATAATAATAAATAGTGATTCCACTTAACTTGAATAAATATTTAAATAATATACAGCTATAATATTTGGAATTCACATTATTTATTTAAATAAATAAATAATTATTTATAGTAGATCATGTTATTTATTATTAGACAAATGTGTTATTTTAAATTTCTTTTATCTTTTTCAAACTTAAATTTAAGATTTTACAATTTTTAAGATTATTATTGCATTCTTATTAAAAATGATAAATTAATTAATTTTAACTATATTTATCTCATATATAATCATATACCAAGTTGTTGTTTGTTAAAATTTAAAAATCTTATAATGTAATTAATCAAGATTAATCATACATACGTATATAAATATCTTTAACACGCATGGTTGTTCAATTTAATAAAAACTAAAATTTATAAGTTGTTTAACTAAACATTTATTATAGTGTATATACATAACATTTATATATAAGTTAATTGTGTTTCATTTCATACAGCTAATAAAAAAGAAATAAAGTAAAACTAAGCAATATTAAAATATTATATTTATATTTAGTTTGATAACGTGAATACCACAAGAATTATTATTAATTATATCATTTTTAACAAACTTGAACATCATTTAATAATAATAAGGCATGATGTTTAACATTCAATTTAATAAATTTTATTCATAATAACATATGAATTTTTCGAGAACTTTTGTGTTAAATTGAAATATCAGTTGTTCATGAAATATAAATGTTATAAATCAATTCTTAAAAATACATGAACAAACTTTGGTTAACTCAAATGAAAATGGATTGCCATATATAACCGTTAAAATAATTATTATTTATATGTTAATAATAAAATATTATTTAAAACATAAAACCTCCTCCATTGTGATTGATTTGAAAATAACAAATAAAAATAAGAAAATAAAAACAAGAATAATGAATACATAAATAAAATAAAATATGATTACCAATCAATAAATAACAAACAAGAGATATTTTTTATTACATGTTTTGAATGCTACATGACATGCATATGACATGGGCATTGCCACATGCTACCACATCATTACCATGTGGCATTATGTTCCTTGGGTTGATTAGTGGCAATTGATTAAGTAAATTGCCTGACACAAATTACATGTACAAAACTCAGACTCTCTCTCTCTCTCTCTCTCACACACACACACACACACACACACACAATGCACCTATAGTATTGCTTTGGCACTGACACGAATCTTCTCCATCAACAAGTAAGCAGCAGCATCTGCTTTCCCCATCTTCAACAATCTCTCATATATAACGTTTGCAATCTGTACGTTATTCCACTTTGAGCACGCCCCCAGTACACTCCTCAATGCCACTTGCATTGCATCTACAGACGTCTCTTCAGGCATTGCATTCACTATACCACGGCTGCCTCCAACCTGTTTGCACGACCCAGTGCATCCACCATGCAAATGTAGTGCTCAATACACCTCCCTGCAAAACGTTTCGTGTGTGTGTGTGGTGTGTGTAAGAGAGGACGTACGTACCTTGCTCTTCGAAGTATATCTTCCCCACGTCTGCAAGTCCCGCATGACTACATGCAGTGAGTACACAAACCAATGTGACATTGTCCGGATATAAACCTTCTTCCTGCAAGCTTTGGAGAGCATCAAATACGTGTCTGGAACTCTCTCTCCCGTGTCTGCCCCATGTCGACATTAATGAGTTCCACGCAACAAGGTCCCTCGAAGGAAGCAAGTCGAACACGAACTGGGAGAAGTCTACATTACCACACTTGCCATACACATCTATAAGAGCATTTGTCACATCTATGTCCACGTTATATCTACAAGCTTCCCCATGAACACTCTTTGCATCTCCAAGAGCCGGTACACTGCCACATACCTTGAGTGCTGCTGCATAACTCGGACCATCAGGGCTGTGTACCATCCACATCGAACTTAATAGCGGCAGTGCAAACTCCACAGAACACCCGTTTTCCACGTATCCCAATAAGAGTGTTGTCCATGAAACCGCATCGTGAACGCGCATCCGATCGAAAACTTCTCTAGCACCCGTCATGCTCCCACATTTGGAGTACACACTGATCAGTGTGTTTGACACGAAACACTCGTAACACGCATCTGTCTTTGCAACTTGCGTGTGTATACTCATAACAGTCTCTAGAGTTCGTAGTTTCGTCTCTCTCTCTCTCGTTACATGTCCATTACATGCCTTGAGTGCAGAAACGTACACAGGAACATCCGGAATGCATCCTTCGAACCGCATCAGATCGAGAAGCTCCAAGGCTCTGTCTTCGTGACCGAGTTCCGTGTATATCCCCATGAGCGAAGTATACGAAACAACATCTCGGACAGGCATCTCCCAGAACAGACGCTCGGCATCTCTTAAGCTACCGCATCTCGCATAAGCATCGACAAGTGCACTAGCAAAGTAAACTTCCAAATGAAATCCATATTCCGCTGCTCGAGTATGTAACTCTATCACCTTCTGTAGAGATTTCACAGCGGAACACGCCTTTAAACCGATGGTAAACGATATACAGTCCGGGTCACGTATAGACTCAAACATCTCTAGGCACGAGTGAGGGTCGTCGTTTTCCATATATCCGGACATCATTGCGTTCCAAGTGCCTAAGTCGTGATAAACCATCCTGTCAAAGACCCTGCGTGCGTCTACCACGCTTCCACATCGAGCATACATACTTATCAGTGTGCATGCAACGTATAGCTCGTTGTGTAACACACACTCCTTGGCAAAGGCGTGTATGGCTTTCCCTTCTTCGAGGGCACCTTCTTCTCTAGTACAAGCCTTGAGTGCCGCTACGAGTGTCCGAGAATCTAAAAGAGGAGTAACCCGATATATAGTCAGTCCGTTTTCACCTTGCCCGTTCTCCACGTATCCCATGATGAGTACATTCCAAGAGACAATGCTCCGTGGGTACATGTTATCGAATACACTCTGAGCTTCCAGTATAGAACCGCATTTCCCATACATGTCTATGAGTGTGTTTGCAATGAATATGTTGGAGACATACCCAGAAGTGATGGCTTCTGCGTGGAGTTTCCTGCCCTTGTAACATCCCTTGTTTTGCTGCACCATTTTAAAGCGGATATGAGATCACGGATGTTTGTGTCGTGTGGGGAGAGTTGAGTAGTTTAAGAAAATGTTTAGTTGCATGTTGTATCTTCCATTGCATTACTTGTCATAAGTAATGAGTTAATGAAAGGTTTAGGGTTCTTATAACTACACTAATGATAGTGTTCTTGAGAAATTATGCCACAGAAATGTACAGAGTATGGGATATTCAACATTCTCACAGCGAGCACTGTTGCGAGCGCCACTATGGAGGGGGAAGAAAGGCCTCGGATTGGAAGCACAGCAGGTGTGTGTGTGTGTGTGTGTGTGTGTGTGTGATGCATATGTATATATGATTTATATAATAATATTTGTATTGTATTTATATATTGGTGTAAAACATATGTACCCAAAACTTCATTGAATTAATTATAATAAGTTAAACTTATAAATTTAATTTATAGTATTATTAGCATTAGTAAATCATTTTAAATATTAAAATGTAATTTTTTAAATAACTATATGGCACTCAATTCTTAGTTAAATATATAAATTTAAGTTAGAGTTTATTAGTATTAGTAAATCATTATATTAAAAAAAAAAACCAAATAACTATAGATGGCACTCATTGATGTATCAATTATTTTAATTATAATAATTAGTTAAATATATAACTATAACAGGCAGTGATGGCACTCATTGTATTTCAATTCTTTTAATTATAATAATTAGTTTAATATATAAATTTAATTTATAGTTTTATCAGCATTAGGCATTAGAAAATCATTTAAATATTATAAAAAAGCAAATGTTTTAATTTTTTTAAATAACTATAACAGGCAGTGATGGTTTTAATTGTACTAATTAGTTAAATATATATATTTAATTTATAGTTTTATTAGCATTAGTAAATCATTATCAATATTATAAAAAGCAAATGTAATAATTTTTTAAATAACTATAAAAGGCAGTGATGATTCTTTAAGTATAATAATTAGTTAAATAGATAAACTTAATCATTATTAGTAAATCATTATAAATATTATAAAAATGCAAATGTTATAAATAACTATAACAGGCAGGATGGGCACTCAAGTTGGCTAAGGGCATCCTGTGAAGATGGCTCATGTATTCTCCACAAGGATATCCCGCATGATCAAGATCGACCATCTCGCTGTGCTTCACGAGTTACAACAGGAAAATGAGGTGGATCTTGCTCTCAAGGTAATATATATATATTATATATATATATATATGTGTGTGTGTGTGTGTGTGTGTGTGTGTGTGTGTGTATCTCTCTCTCTCTCTCTATATATATTATATATGTAGAGAGAGAGAGAGAGAGAGAGAGATTGTGTGTGTGTGTGTGTGTAGCATGTTTATGTGTATTTAGTTATTTACGTAAATGTATGGATGGTATTATACACAACGGTATATTATGAGTATATTACTATACATAATATTGCGTATATATACATACGTAGATACAACACATGTATGTATTGCAGGTGTATGAACAGGCGAGGAAGGAAGTATGGTATAAACCGAATATCCCACTACACAGGGATATGCTAAAACTTTAGCGAGAAATGGGGAGTGGAGCAAGTTTTCAAGCTTCTTAAATTGTCAATGAAGAAAGAGTGGAGCTCCATTGATAATGTTTTTAGAAGTCATCGAGTTATTCATTCAATGTAGCTTATTCGATGATGCTATCAAGGTATTATTATTATATATAATATCATGTATATGTTTACACACACACACACACTCACACACCTGTGTATACATATGCAGGTGTTTGAGCTAATGAAGGGTTCGGAATGCCCGCCAAACGCGAGAGTTTATAGAACAATTATAAACCAGCTTAACAAGCATGATCAATTTGATTTATCAGCTAAACTAGAGAAGGAGCTTCAAGAGTATGTTATAAAAACCTTTGGTAAGGACAGTGTTGCTCCTATTATGGGTCCTTTACCACGTTGGGGTAGGAGGCAGCCAGACAACAACTAGTGGATACGTATATGTAAGTACGTGTGTACGTATTTGACGATACGCACCTACCAATATATAATGTACTATGCTTTGGACAGTTTCTCTTTATTGACGTGTATTCGAACACAAGTCGTGTTCCGTATTATATGCCTTTGTACACACGCTGCGTATGTCTGCATACGTATTATGTATGTCAATCATGGACGTTGTGTGTGTGTGTGCGTGTAGAGAGAGACAGACAGACAGACAGAGAGAATATGTATAGCAACAAGAGGCACCACTTATGTGACATCCTGTGTTACACACACACGCACGCACACGCACACACTTTTATACATCATTCTCGATATATTTACGATGGTTTCAGATGGACAATCCCAAGCAGCAGTTTGCTAAAGATCAACAACCGTCATAAATTACAAAAAAAAATTAAAAAAATAAATAATGACGTCATGCAGTTGTCATTCATCAGACTGTTAAACGGTGTCCGTCACCTTTTTTTTCCTTTTCTCTTTCCGTTCAGTTAAGGGGTCCTACATGTCAGCATGGTATATTCCAAGTTTTTAGTATGACGTGGATTGAGCAACAAACACAAATTGGATAGGTGCCGGGTACGAATCCATGCACAACAGTAACAAAATATATATGCAAAATTACGGATGGATTACTTAGAACACGACCCCTCAACTTCTAAGATTTTCCTTAAGTATTTTTTAATGGTCTCGATGTAACAACGTAACAAGTATAATTTCCCATATGAACTGTCATTGCTTACGTCATCATGTATATAACATTACTCTCTAGGTAGTATATAGTATTCCCCTTATAAGTCAAACCCTACCACCCTAGTATAATTAGGGTAACTGCAGTATAATTAGGGTAAGAATTCACCACCAAAATTAGATTTTTCTGCAGTTGGACTTGTATATTTATATGTAAATATCTTAAATATTCTCACTTTGTACGAAGGAAATGTCGCAATCTGGGATGGTTTTTCGCGTGTCCAACTACCTGATTTCCTGTAGATCTATCTGCCCGGGTATACTTTGGAGCACTGTAACATCTGACCATGCAGATCTATCCATCTGTCTAACTATCCCGATCTTGAGGGGCTTAATATCCCATTAATCATTTCCCTTATCATTATCTAACCATTTCGGCATACTATCTGTGGCCCTGGAATCCCCACGAATCCCATCGTACTAACATGGGGCCATCCCTGTATAAAACCATCACATGCTTACATATGGTCCCCACATTCCCGCATTTATCACGTCTTATGGAATGTCTCATACACATACATGCATCCCCGTGCGTGTACACAAAGTCAACAGCGTTGTTTTATACACGTAAATACATGCACATTCATTAGTTAGGGTTAAACTTGCAGCGCAAGGGAATGATCGAGTGCATGTGCATGTAAGTTGTCCTTACGTAGCCACACCAAGAATTGAAAGCTCGGAATGCGATGTGTTCCTTGATCGTGGTCACCGGCGTTCAAGGCGCTGACGACTTCAGCTGCGATGTCTGACACTTTGATGCAAACAGGACGAGAAATATACGTATGTGTACACATTATATATATATATAAAAAGAAGGAAATAATTAGCTGCTAAACTCCCTTGAACAGATTGTTAGTATAAATCCCAAAGCTGATAACTGTACAGTGTATTGTGTGTGTATCTCTCTCTTATGTATGGGGCGGCACTCGTGCTGCCAGAAACAGAAATTGCGCAAGGGGCTATGGTCTCCGGAGGAAGACGAGAAGCTTATCAAGTGCATTACCAGTTATGGTCACGGCTGCTGGAGTAATGTACCTAGACTGGCAGGTATATAATTCACTGCGTGTGTGTTGTTATACACACACCACTTACTGCAATGTGTAATTCAAGGACTGGAACGATGTGGAAAGAGCTGCAGATTGAGGTGGAAGAACTATCTCCGGCCCGACCTTAAGAGGGGAGCATTCTCATTACAAGAGGAGAAGCTGATTATCGACCTTCACGCAATTGTTGGTAACAGGTTGAGATTTCTTATACAATTTGTAGATTAAACATGTACATGTTTAAGATGGTTTAGAGATAAGTAAAACTTGTTTATGTTTCAGGTGGTCTCAGATAGCCACACAGCTCCCAGGCAGGACAGACAACGAGATAAAGAACTTCTGGAACTCCTGCATAAAGAAGAAACTGAAGCGGATGGGAATCGACCCCAAGACACATAAGCCCATCATCCAGGAGGGTGGCATAGGGAAGAACCTCCCACAGTTCCACTGCGAAGAGCTAGCGTCATTCAGAGCTTCTAGTTCTATAGAGTCCGACTCTTCTCAGTCCCATACGGAAAAAACCCAGGTATTCCCAGCCATATGTTCGGGGACGTCCGTTATAGTGATCATTCTTCGAGGCTCCACCGAAGTTACTCAGATGTTCACGAGGGAGCACTTCAGCACACCCATGGGCAAGATTCTACCTCATACACAACTGCTGATGTGGCAAGGAAGATGCTGCTGAGGAACTACTCTGACAGTAACATACTCTTGATGGAGAAACACGATTCAGATACACAGTATACCTCGACCAATACTCCGTATACATACACGTACTGCGACTCCACTTCTACTATACCAATTGCTCCCTTCAATCCAATAGATCACGTCTCGTTTGGAGAGGCGTCTAGGTTTGATCCAACGGCTCATACCGGTGGTATGTTTTCGTTAACCATGGATTGTGGTAACGCTGAAGGAATGTCTTGGGACTCATACAGTGTAAGGGAATTTGCAAAGATACCGTTTGGTTTTGATAATGGTGTCAAGTGTGAGCTCTCTCAACAACAGGTTAGCGATTGGCACTCGTCTTTGGCTGCAGCACTCGAGCATGTGTAAACTATATATACATATATTATAAATATACACAACTGTATGTAAAACTCGAAAGAATAAATAAGGGAGTTGAAGTTTATACATGAGTATAATAACAAGTCCAGTGATTGAATGTATTTTGTTACATGTATTCTTATATATTTATACTATATATAATACTAACACCGTTCATATTCAAATTATTTCCAGCAAATATGTGAATTTACCTAGTTACGATTTACAATACATAAATATCGAACCCGCATTCCATACTGTTTTCAATACTCCCAGTTATACTGGAATACTCAATATTTTAATAGGTGGTGTATATACATGTTACGTGCATTAAGCACAATAATATTATGATTGTGTGTGCGTGTGTCTAGTATATACAAGATATACAAGTTAATTGTACGATGTATAACACACGCAAGGTGAAGAGTAAGGCTTATCTCATTGCTAATATTTTAATAGAATATGCTTAATAATTTTACTCCCACTTTTTATGTGTTTTTATTATTTCTTTCAGCCGTATATGGAATGAAACACAATTAACTTATATATGAATGTTATATATATACACTATAATAAGCAATGTTTAAATCTGTACATTTTTTACTACGGATTAATAATTAAACTAAATTAGTAATAAATCTTTATTATTAATCTAGTCTGTAGTCAAAAAATGTTAGTATTTAAACATTGATAATAAGTGTTTAATTAAACAATTATAAATTCTAGTTTTCCTTGAATTGAACAACTATGTGAGTGTCTGTGTGTGTTAAAGTATTTATGTACATATGGACGATTTATCTTGATTAATACATTATAAGATTTTAAATTTTACAAACAGCAACTTAATTAACAAGATAAAAAAGGTAATTAAATCAAACAGTGATATTAAAAGTATTATGCTCGTATTTGGTTTAATAACTGAATATCACAAGATGTGTTGTTGCATCAAAAAAAAGTACAAAAGCCTTCCTCAAACTTGTGTGTTCGAGAGAGACCAGTCTTCTCGCTAAAGTAAAAGATAGTGCCAGTGTTTAGAGAATGTGTTTGCATGGAAGTTCATAAAACATGTTTGCAAACCTTTTGCCCAATTTGTTAATTTTTTAAATATGTAATTTAAATATTTTAAAATTTTAGCATTTTAATATTTAAATATGTTAAAATATTTTAAATAGTTAATTTTTTTTTTGTTGTTACCAGAGAACGCATTTGCGGGATTTGAAAACATTCAATGAACGTTCACAAACTAAGAACACTTTTGAAAAAATCCATTCACGTCAACCTTTAGTCATCTTGTGTAGGCGTGGCTATGTACTATATGCATGTCTCATTCCCATGCAAATAGGCGTGGCTAGCCTGCCTATATTCATGGTTGAGTACTTTAGTTCAATTGATTTAAGTGCTTAAATAATATCTATTGAATGTTAAATTAAAGAATTATTAAATTTATTTGCATTACTCCCATTTGTAAAATGTCAAATAAAATTTAAATATTGAAATATAAAAGGAGTTATTAATAATTTTTTCAACTAACTGAATGTTAATTACACTTTGTAGGGACATGAACTCTTAAATATGAATAATTTAACTTAATAATAATCAACAAACCATCTTAGCTTCACTTAAATCCACTTTTAATAATGTGATTTTATTCAAATGAAATATGTATATAATGTCAAATCCTAATGAAAAATGCAATACTAGATAAGTGGTATTTATTAAATTAAACATATATTTTGAGTTTTAACGGCAAACCAACTTCTTAAAAGTCCAAAGTGTGTTACACATTTAAAGATAATCCTTATAAAACATTTTCATAAATCAAAACATCATCAATAAATATCTAGCATATTAACAAAAAGCTCATTCATTAAGTGGTTGGATATAAAGTCAATTTAAACAGTATAACCATAAATTTATAAACACCAAAAAGGTGTAAAAAAACAATCTTTGAAACATATTTATTAACCTTGGAATTTATCAATAACCAAAGGATAAATCCAAATATGATAAACCATTTAGTTTAATCAAAATAATTAACTTTTATAATATACAAACCATAAAGACCTATGAGGCTGGGCCACCAAATGTGATTTTAATGCTCATGGACTCTGTGATAGACGACAAACATGCTTATTAATCATATTTTTGAGCTGATAATTAAGGTTTACTAGGTTGTTTGCTTCTTTTGGTTATATTATTGTTTTAATGAAGGTAAATGCTACAACATATGTGTCACTGCAATTGCATTTTCAAAGTTATCCTCATGCTCAAGATTCAACCCAAACCAACTTTTTATGTAATGTTAACACATTCTTCTAATTCTTATTGATATTTTTATTTATGAAAGTAAAAATCAATAAACTTGTGATATAATCAATTAGACCAAACCAATCCGAGTAAATATTACTCACATGTGTATTATATTCAATACGTTTAAGAATGAACTTGATTAGGACAACTTACACTTAGGATGGTGATCATATCTACCAAAATGTTCTTTTGGTTATTATGATCTTTAATGATAAGGATGTTAATGATGATGCTTCAATTTCAAGAGGATCTATTATAATAAATGTATAATGACATGGAAAATGAATGAACCCGTGCCATAAAGACTTCATTTCCATGTTTCTTTTGATATGCATATACATCAAGAATTATAAGTTTTACTTAATCATCTAATTTTCATATAAGTTACACAAGTATGTGAATTTCAGCAATTATTGTTTTTGATAATTGAGTGTCAACAAAGTTTTACACATGTCATATAATAATGGACAATCTTATGTGATGTCTTAATATATAACATTAATAACAATGATTATAGGTGATAGCCTTTAAGTTTGCATTCATGATGTTTTCTATATAAATTTTCAGCATTATTTTAATTTATGATTGATTAAAACATTCCAAAAACATTTGTGATTTCTCGGTCACTCCTTTATTACTATGTTTTTCATGCGATGTTAAACTAAGTAAACTTGTCATACATTGTTTTATCTACATAATGTCATGTTAAATTAAGTAGACATGTCATACATTGTTCTATCCACATTTAACCTTGTCGTGTAGTGCAAAGTGAATTATTATTGTCATGGTCGGAGCTGTCAGAGTTTTTACCTGGTACCACAAAGGCGACTTGCCAAGTGCCAACCCTAGATGAAACCCCACGGAATCTGGTAAAGTAACATGTATTAGGAACCCAACCCTTAGGAACTTAAGCCCCTAGCTAACCAAGTCCACGAACGAGGCTCACCTTGTGAATTAGGACACGCAGATTAGCCGAGCTATAGGTATCGTTCCTAGCTTGGCATGGTTGAGGCGGCCGAAGCAAGGCTTCAACCACTAGTTCTGCAGAACGTGAACTCGGACAATGCCTTTTGAGCATGCGAGTAAGTTTTTGGGCCAAGGAATTTGACTAACTCCTTGAAAGTAATGTACTCTCGTCATAAAGGCGTGATCCTGCTAACGATAACCCAAAGGTGAGACATACCCTTGTCGTGTGGAAGTTAGGGTGGCACAACAAAGGGTTGTGCCTTGACGACACAAACTTAGCTTGCACCGGTAGAAGGTTAACGAGCTCTCTTTTGAACCTAGGAAGCTTCACTACATATACTCTACCTTATTTATGTGATGGACCCCCCCCCCCTCCCTTGTTTTCCTAAGTGAGTAAGTGGGCTGGCACGGAAATGCCAGCCCTTAGAGAAAATGAGTTGTTCTAACCTAACCCTAAACCTAATCCCTAGGGGTTAGGGCGAACCCTAGGGTTAATTCAACCCTAGGGGTGTCCCTAACCCTTATTTTTACAAGCTATACTTTGCGAAGAATCCTAACTTGGAACGTCAAAACGAGGGAGAGTTTTAAAAGGTAAGTTCTAGCTTCGCCTAGAGTTTCCTGCAAATACCTAATGACACTCGGTCGGACCATTACTAGATACTCAAGTGCACTAAACGGGCCTGTTTCCTACTACATATAGGGTTCGTCACACAACTCGGTAAGTAACAACAGTCAAACCCTAAAATAAAGGGTCGAGTCATAGTAAAAACTATGACACACTCCTCGCCTTTGAAAATGTATTGATCTAAAGTTTTCTAAATGGAAGTGTAGCTTCGCCTCAAATATCTAACGATACCTGGCCATACCATCACTAGATACCCAATGCATCATGCGGCCTGTTTCTTCTACATCTAGGGTTCGTCACATAATCCAGTAGGTAACAACAGTCAAACCCTAAAGTAAAAGGTCGATTCATAGTTTTTATTATGACAGGAGCCAAGAATAAATATAAATTGAAATATCAAATTTATTTATGAACATAAGGTAAAAAGAATAATAAAAAAAACAAACAAAATAAACACAAGGACAACCCATAATTTATGTTAAATTGGAATGCTTTAATTTTTGTCATGAATTTCTTTATATATTATTTTGAGGAGCTTGGTCATGCTTTTGAATACGGGATAAACAACCCCGCTATAATGCATGCGTGGCATGTGTGACGAGATTTTGGACTTTAATAATGTTTACATGTAAACTTGTTATGCAATGAATTTTTTTAGAATAATCTAAGGCATAGTCCAATAAATATTTATGCATATATTTTGTTTGGTGTGTTGACCCATTAAAATATCCTAATGCTGATACTAAAATATATAAGTTTAATGATGCATGTCTCACACGTATTGTGCCATTAATCTCAATTTTTAGGCAATCTTTGTTTCAATGGATTTTTATATTTAATCTCTTATCAAAATACCATGCACAATGCTTGGAGAGTTCACTGTATGAACTAAGTATGTATATGGTTGGGAATGTTTTATTACTAAAAATAATATATATACATATAATGTTATGTATAGATTTAATAAAATACTTATACATAAGGCTATGATGTAGGGTTCATGGCTTGAGTTATATCTATTAAGTAATTTTCATGTAGGGTTTATGGAGCATGTTGAAAGGGATTTACCAATATTTATGTTTTATAATGGTAGTAAATAAGAAATTGGGTATGTGAAAGTTCACGCTTTTGCTACATTTTATTATATTAGATTAGGAATAGAATTGGATGAATTGTCTGTTCTTAAAAACATATCAATATTTAATTAGTTAATAAGTCCAATCTAAGTAAGAAAGCATGAATAGAAATTGAATTAATTATTATGAATGTATTAAAAAAAATTTGAAGAATCAAAGTTTATTTTATGAATTTTCTATTTAAAGTGCTTATAATTTAAATAATGAAAATAATGCAATGCAATTTGAGTTGAGTAATGTACTTGACAACTTCACGTTAAAAAAACTAAGGTAGATTTCAATGTTTTAATAGAAGGAAAGACAATGGTAAAATCAACAATCATAAGCTAGTTTAAATAGAAATCCTTAGTTTAACAAGAATAGGTTAACTCACGTTAAAGCTCGTCTTTTAGATTTCTCCAACCACACTAAATGAAAGGAGTTATTTAATTATAAATTTAGATTGTGCTAAGATTTATATGTTGGGCACAAGATTTATAACAAGATTGCCTAAGCTTTTACAAATAGAGGTTAAAAAACTACTTCAACAATGAAAAAAGTATGGTATTTAAGATGTGTCTAAGAAAGAAAATCATTTTGATATGGAAGGAGAGCAAGGATACATTTGACTCAAGTGATAAAAACAAATCTTTTACAAAAAAATGTGACAATAATGGAAATGATAATTTTTAATATGACCTTTTAAATAATTATTCATCTAATTAAATTTAATTATTGGAAAAATTACATTGATACCCTTGACATTTATCATATTTATATATATAATCTTAGAAGTTTTATATTTACATATATACCTCTATAAATTTACATATATACCCTTGAAAACTCCAATTATAATATTTTGACTTCTAAAATAATAATATTAACTAAAATATATATTTGTTTATGTTTATGATTTTAATATAAAATATTATGAATTAACTAATTTTAATTAAAATTTATATTTACATATGTACCCTTTAAACTTTAATTCAAAACTTCATAAATTTCAAAATTAAAAATAAAAAAATATTTTTAAAAAATCAATACAAAATTATAATTAATTTGTATTTAGTCTTATTAAACCTATTAAACATATATATTACAATATAATATAATTATTTTAAAAAATATCCATTTTTTAACATTTAACATTTAATATACTTCAATTATTTCATTCGCAATATATTATAAATCAAAGATATATATTTTTAGTTAATATTGCTATTTTAAAAAGGTATATTTTATATATGTTTATAATTAAATTTTTTCAAAGGTATATATGTAAAACTTATAAGGTAAATGATAAATGTCAGGGGTATAAATGTAATTAAAAAAAAAGGGCAAAAGCCTGCCCTTACGTGTTCACGTGAGGGAGAGTAGTCTTCTGAGCTAAAGTAAAGATGGTAATGAGGATAGTACTTCCATTAATGCGAGTTGTACATAATACATGTATATATATATATATATATATATATAAATATATGCTAACATATATACAAATTACTCAATGTCAAAGTCATTGTCATCTTGTGTACGTGTGCTGTGTGCCTATATGCATGGGCGTGTGCTTACATTTCATAGCTAGGAAGTTCTCTCTCTTGTACACGCACACGCATACACACACTTGTACACATATCTAAACTTACGATCGAGACATCAGTCAAAAAAGATGCAGATTTGTTATTAAAAAGCAGAGCACCGACGGCATATACATGCATTACAACAAATCGAATAATATATATATAAAAGCTGAACAATGATAAGAAAAATAAGTCAATAAATAAAGTCAAATTTAGACAATTAAATTCATATGCTTTTCTTTTTATATTATTCCAAAATCATACTAACTTAATAAACAAAATTATGTAACAGTATACACATTTATTGTTTAGTTGAACGAGGGCATAACAAATAATATATATGGGTACATATACATATATATATATGTACTAATACCGTCTGCATGTAATACACATGCACACATAGGACAACCCATTACAGCTCAATTATATTCAGACCACAACAATATAATATATGTGTACCTTGTACATGTAAATGTACACATTATACATATCATATTCTATGGATATAGCTGTGTACATGCATATGTGAGTTTTGACTAAGGTGCAGTGAAAATGACCAGAAAAAAATATAAAAAAATCCCAGTTACATGTATACAAATCGGACTACTGTACAAGTATAGTACAAATACTATATCTGATCCAGGACAGAAGCGATTCGTTGAAGCTCAGAAGTGAAATGCAGTGGGTTTCTGTCATACCAGTTGCACACTCGCGGGCTGTCAATGTGCTGCTTGCTCTCTAGCAAATCCTGCATGGCAATCCCTGTAGAAGCTGGTAGAAGATCGCTCCATTTCACTGACGAGTTGGAGAAGCTGATATCGGAGCCGTTGGAAACATCAGAATTTGCAGACGTGTTGGGGGTCGCAGCGTTCCCCCATGAAACGTTGAGGTTGGCCGACTTGTCACTGTTCCCACTGCTGGTGCAGTTGTCCCAGAACTGGAACCCGCTCGGATTACTGCAGTCGGATGGCGAGTCGTGCGGTGTCTTCACCGTCCTCGGTAACCAGAAATCGCAAACCTCGGCTCTGTTGCCGTCTTGAACGTGGTGATGGGCAACATCTGGAACGTACCAGACAAGGGAACCGACGTGTACCGGGTTATCAAGCTCGTGGTTAATAACTGCAGGCCCCTGGTGAAACAACGCTACCTCTGTAGAGTTGACGGCGTTGTTGTTGTTGACTGGATGGTGACTACGTGGATGATGATGATCGTAGTATAATTGGGTATTTGAATAATGATGCTCCAGGCTTACTTGATCAAAGAATATCTGTGGAGGTCTGCTCCTTGGGGCATTTCTACCGAGATTCAACAGTACCGGGGAGCTTGACTTACTATCCTCCTCCCCATGTTCTGGGCTTGCAAACATCCTTGGGGGCTGCCTCGCTGTACTTGTTATGAACTCGGTATTGTCTTCAGAAGACTTGCAGTTGTTGTTGTTGTTGTTGTCCTCGCCATGGGATTCCAGGGGCTTGTGCGTGTTCGGATCGATCCCCAGCTGCTTGAGCTTCTTCTTAATGCACGAGTTCCAGAAGTTCTTTATTTCATTATCGGTCCTCCCGGGGAGACGTGACGCAATTTGCGACCACCTGCAGTGGGGGTACAAACATGTAAGACTTTTCACGTGAAAGAAATACAAATAAAAACCATTTACGAGGATAACACGCATTATAAGCGACCCACGGACTTGCATAATTGCCTATCTATCTTTCTACAAGGACATAAAGCATGCATTATTTATTACTCCCTAGGATACACATCTAGTGTGGTCACTCCTGCATAAAGAACGTTAATTGAGTTGGACAGAATTATGTACCTGTTGCCAAGAGCTGCGTGCAGGTCAATAATGAGCTTCTCTTCTTGTGCAGAAAAATTCCCACGCTTTAAATCAGGCCGGAGGTAGTTTATCCACCTTAGCCTGCAGCTTTTCCCACACCGTTGTAAGCCTGCACACGATGCAATGGTGTGTAATTCGCAGTATACACTCACAATTCAAGATTATAAAACTGCCTATCAGTACGAGATGAGATAGAATTATCAGAATTGAACACCCAGAGAACTTGCATTTTGCAGATAGAATGTATATATATATATATATAGTGGTATTACCAGCTTGTTCAGGGACAGAGCTCCAGCAACTATGTCCATATTTGGTTATGTATCGAACAAGTTTCTCGTCCTCCTCGGGCGACCATAGACCTTTCTTGAGCTTCTGCTTCTGACAACAAGAGTGCCTACCCATTGGGATTGATATATGGGCAATGCAGCTATGCAATTGAGTAGAATTACATGTAAACAAGCGAGAGAATGAAAGAATTGCGAGAGGATTCTAAGGGATTATATCACATTTATGAGCACGAGAGGCTCTGGCATCTCATATACTCATGCTCGGCTTCTCGGGAATATGACAGAGACCAGAAGGAAATATGACATATCACCTGTAAGTTAAAAACTTTACAAGAGGGAAATGCACAATCCCCATACATACATATCAAGGCTCATATATAGAATATTATATATGTGTACATTTATGGGAGTTTTTCACTTTTAGCTATTTGGGAAAAAAGAATATCATGTGTTTTTCTAGTTCAGGAAAAAAAAACCTTGTTAAGTTTGTTGAATTGATTATGCATGGGTCCCTGGGTTCATGCAATAAGGGTAAAAGGGTAAAAGGGTAATGTGTTAAGGGCACGTAGCTTCCGTGCTCTAGGGTTCTCGTAAGCTTGTGAAACTTCTGCATGATACGGTAGTACGATCGTTCATTATGAATTAATAAATACATTTTAATAATTAGCTTTGCGTGTTATGTTGTCACTCTTTACTTAACATCGTACATGCGTATGTGTGTGAGCGTGTGTGTAACATTTCACAAGTGTCTACTACTAGATAGGGTTTAACACTGTTAGTTAGTAGACAAAGATTACAACCGTATATAAAAACCCTTAATATATACGATGAAAGTCGTGGTTTTATTAATAAACAAAGGATACCCAATAATTATACCTAATTAATACTACCAGCCAGTCGGTGAGCGCGTGCAGACAAGAAGCATGAACCATGTGTTAATTATTTGATTAGAAAAATTAATTAACAACTTATTTCACTACTGGGAATCGAACATGCAATTGAGCTGCCACGTGGGACTTCTGGAACGTGCCAACTAGGACAGAATCCGTCGCACGTGGCGGGACCCCAGCATTAACTGCATCTTGTCCCCTTCTACACGTGGCCCATTTTGAGTGGCATATCTTTCGTTATCTATGGCCCATGTTGTTGCATCTCCGACAAAAACCTGGCCCACCTCAACATTTTACTATTAATAGTATGTTTAAGTACACTAACGAATTATTAGTTAATAATCGACTCCCGGAATAACAAGTATATACCCGCATATCAAGTATATTCCAACGATATGTTTTATTCTTATGTACAACACACACACACACACACGGTAGAGGGTGTATCGCTGTAGATCACGCAAGGTTACAACGATAGATAACTACAAAATCTATGTCATACTTTAATTAAGAATTAATACATTGATTTTAATTAAATACTACTATGAAGAGTGTTTTACGCAAACAAAACGGAATGTGAATAAGACACCACCCCGTTTTATATAAAACTGCCATCACTGTCCAATTTGCAACACCCCTAAGAAACAATTAGTATATAGGTTTATTATTTATTAATATTACGTATATTATTTGATTTTACAAATATATAATATGATTTCACGCTTACATCACACACGCTGGTGTGTTAGTTGATAATTATTTGATATATATTCTATGCAATATATATTGTGGTCGTTAGGTTGTGCACAAGATGTTAAAAACGAGTGCATCATATATATAAATACACACACACACACATATAGCTCCCTTTAACTGAGTCAATTTCGTGCTATAGTAACACAGTTGAGAAGAAGATTTTGCGGGCCTTAATTTCAAGATTCGGGAATATATTTTTTATTCATTTATTCATACTTTTCTGTAGCTTCACTATATAAAACAGTTCTGTCGGTGATAAATCACTTTTTAGTAAGATATTATATATTATTAATCAATACATTATATAGTGCAAAATCATTGAATTATTAGAATATTCTGTTTCCATCTTTAAAGTCATTCATCTCTCAACTTAAATCATTGACCTTTACATACACACCAACCTTTGCGGTGATTATATGTAACCTGCCTGCAGGTATAAACACACACGGCCTATAGTGCAGTAACACGCGTCAATTTCGATAAGTAATTTTTTTTTTAATTCTTTTTATAATTTAATTATTGTTAATTATGTCTTCTAGTGCCGACCATTTAGCTTAATTAGTGCTGTTTAAAACATAAAACCTTATATACACATTCATTCTAGAGATCTAAGGGTAACACCTTTCTGCATGTGTGCGTGTGTGTATGATGTGTTTATTTAGATGGTCTTTTAAAATATCAAGCTTATTTATATATATTTATTTATATAATTTAAATATATTTAAAATTGTTAATGTGTTTTTATATAGCTTTGTACCGACAAGAAGGGCCATGAACGAGTAAACCTAGCAAGAAGGTAGTTAAATGGAACAACAAGGTAAAATAAATAAATAAATATATATATATAAGTACTGGCTTATATATATATATATATATATATATATCGTACACAATCATATATATGTATATATAGGGGGCTATGCCCGGTAGTTGAGGACTCATTGTTATATATGTCAATTTCTGCACACAGTCCCCAAATGTGCGGCTGTACAATGAGCAAGAACGTGAGAAGAAATGACACCTTTTTATAAAATACAAATATATAATATATTCTAACTACTTTATAAACATAATTAAATACACATTAAATATGATGGGTTGAGTATAATATTAGTATTGAGTTTTAAGTAATATTAAATATGTTGAAGAAGAAGCTTAAGTGGGTCCAAAAATGCCTGAGCTTTTGTAAGCACCCTTACGGTGCCATGTGTATGGAGTCAAACATACGATGTCCTTATGTATACATATGTGTATGTGTATGCGTGTGTATGTACACGTATGTTCTCGGAAGCTTTGCTATACCAGTGTTGTTTATTCGTTTGCTTGTAAAACTACGTCTCACCTATCAAATTGCAGCCGACACGTTGTCATTATCAACTTTATATTTGGAATATGCTCTTCCAGTAGCAATTACGTGTCGTTTCCACGCACCCACACGTGCGTATGTGTTCTTTAGGTTTAGGGTTTAAGGTACCTTGAGGGTTTTCTCCTCTGTACAGCAAGTTGTGTGCGGCTTAGTCTTGGTCAATAAAGCAACATACACACATAGCGTGTGTGTGTATGTGTAAGGAAATAGGATTTGCTGGGTATATTCCACGTCACGTAACGTAGCCAACAACCTTGCAAATATGCCCCTCGTGCGGCGTATCCATCCACGCAACAGTTTGTAAATGTATAGACCCTACATACACGCATATGCGTATGTGTGTGCGTTGCTCGTACGGTGTACCCATCCACACAACAAGTGTATAGAATATGCTAGAAATATACGAACATATTCGTGATATAAATAAAACCCACCAACCAACCTATATTACATACAAAATAATAGATCATTAGTACATGTTACGCACATAACAGCAAAAGTGCTCTACTATATGGTATATATCAAGATCCAGTAAATATACCTAGCTACTATTGTCTGGCTAGATATGCATATTAAAGTGCATGTATATATATCATATATATATACAAACTATACATTACCATGTTCATATGATGTCACGGCCAAAGTACATGTTACGTAAGACGTAACCACCGTATAAAAAAACATATGTATAATATAATGCATATACTATATAATGAAACAATTGATAATAAACTTATGCATAGTATTTAGGCATATAATGAACATAAATAATGTACGCGTTAAAGTTCCACACTCAAAATATCTACTTATACACGGGGTAGTTTAGCTGCTTGATATCCTGTACAAAACACTCTTCATGTCTCTTACTTGCTCAGTAAACTCTCTATTAACTGCAATAACATGTAATTAATAATAGCCATATTGTGTTCACGTACATAACTAAACTTGATATGCTTAAATGATATGAACAGACACACATGTATATAAACATACGTACCTGTATAATAATTAAGTAGGCACTTGAAGTTTTTTACTTGATGGTGTAACGCATGTGCTGCTCATAAAACTCTATTAACTGCAAAAAATAAAGATATACTCAGTTCAATAAGCGCTAAACATATAATTAAGCTTACCAGAAGAGGATAGTGCTCTTTCAAAAACTTGTTATCCACTACTATTTCCTTGCCGTCCGATCTGAATATACCGTCAAATGAATGTGTATATGCATTAAACGGATTGTAGATATAACATACGTATGCAGGCTTTCCTTTTAAAGTATTTATAGTACATTATAATTAATACGATGGATAAGAAAAATAAACACAAAGATCCCAGGAATGAGATAAGCAGGAAATCATGGTACTCTGTTTTTTGCGAGCATTTGAGAAGTCACAAATTAATACACCTCTCTCTTATCAAACAATAATAAAACCTTGTGTATAGACCTAAGTCTTGAGTCTTTGTACACACCCCCGGATAGTTATACTAAATACACACGTACAGAAGCAGATACATTATAGCTGTATACATACACATATGTACCGATACAGCTCATATATCTAGAATGCAAGTGTGTATACAAACGTACACATGCAAACACTTCACATGTACATATACACACAAATATATCATACCTCAGAGTGCTAAAGAGGACGAGGACTTCTTGCTTGTCATTCTTGATGGAGCTCGAATAGCTGATGGGCTTTATGATTTTCACAAGTGGCACAGAGGTGCTCGTTGATTTCTGGATTGACATTTTCTGAACTCTCTCTGGTGATGAAAATGCCTTCTTCGTTATATCCGATCCAGGAAATACGGACCTGCCATATATGCATTAACACACATGCGCGCACGCACGCAGACAACATACAGAATATAACGCATCTAGACATATACAACACGCACATAAACATATGTATATCATATACATTGTATAATATATATAGAGAGAGATTTACGTATACAATCATGTTTTGTAACTGTGTGTGTGTGTGTGCTGCGTGAATGTTATGACATTGTAGGTGTGTAATACCTGTATTCCTGAAGCTGAAGCTTCTCTGACATAGTTCCAGACATTGCGGATGCACGTATACTAAAGCCACCATCAGGTGTCTTCTTAACTTCCTCGAAAACATTCGCATTCGCATTTGCATTGGCATTGGCATTTTCCGCCTTTGTTGTTTCCTGCTTCACACGACGAACTGTTCCTGCTTTGCGTTTCTTTGCTCCCGTGCACCTGCAAAAGCATAGGTATATATACATAAACGCATATAGGTAGACATATGCGTGTATGTATGTATCTAATATAAGTTTATATAAATAAGTATGTACAAACATGTAATATAATATGCAGATGTATGTGTGTCTGTGTAAGTACGCGTTTAAAACTAACGGGAAAGTAAAGACAGCAATAATATGTACATACACACTGTATATGTGTATCTGTAAATGATTTGTTGTAACAGTATTTGAGTCATATAGCTGAAACTCAACATAAATTCTTGAATGTAAACATGTCTATAAACACGCACACATGATAAAAGATAATAAATGTATCTGTATGTTTATTAAAAACAGGTACACGCATTTGTCGCGCTGCAACGGATCTGCAGCGTAGATATCTATATTTGTATATATGTACACACACACGCGGACACACACACATATATATATATATATATATATATATATATATATATAGAGAGAGAGAGAGAGAGAGAGAGAGAGAGAGAGAGAGAGAGAGAGAGAGACGTATAAAGCACACACATATAAACTCAATAGTAAATACCTAAATGTGTATGATAAGACATATCACCATACATATACGTGTGTATGTGGTACTGCAGACTGGTTTAGTATGTATAGAAATGTGGATACACACAGACACATACACATTAATACATGTATATACACCATGTATGTATATGATGCATGTATCCATGCATATGTGTCTACACACGTACATGTATTTATGTAAATGCGTAGGAGGAACGGACAAGTACTACAGTTGACTGAACGCACTTAACTAAACATGGCTATAATATATAAATAAAGAATCTCACGTATGTCGAGATATGTACATACATAGCTCGATAGTCAATTACGCTATATGCATATTCCTGTAGGAATACATAAATAAAAATTAGGAACTCCACACACACACAGATACACGCACGCACGCACGCACGCACGCACGCACACACACACACACACACACACACACACACACATATATATATATATATATTACCTTTTTCCAGATGACTCGGGAACTGTCTCACTTCCGTCAGCCACGTCAGTAACGTGCTTTTCCACTGTTAAGTTAGTTAAGTTTCCATTGAGCTCCGTTAAGCTCTTGGTTAAGGTCGTTACAGGAGTATCCTCGTTCTCCTCACAGATTTCCATATTCTATCTTTTTCGTTAGATGGTTTACCCCCTTCTTCAACCATGTTATCCTAATGTATAGAGAAAGTATTTATCAAATGTAAGTGAGCATGTGTATAAATAACTACATACACATTCAATATTTACCTCGTTGGTTCCTCCAGTTTCAAGTTTGTTCGTCTTCTCCCCAGATTCCAACTCCTTTTCAAAGGTTTCCACCATCTTCTCACCAGATTCCAGCATCTGTTCGGCAGAATCGAGCATCTTATCTTCCCCGTCTGTAGGAGCCTTGTCAACCTCTCCTGGAAAGTTTAGAAGTGTTTCTGCAGCTTCAGCAGCCGGAGATCCTATATGTAATAGGACATAAAATAATATAAATATTTATCCTATATACTCATAGTTCTGATAGCTTATAATAACATATACTATTACCATTGACGGTTACTTCAGTAAAATTTTTGCACGGCCAAGAGTGTCGCCACTGTGGGTCTCGCTGCCTGGAAAACATCTTAAGTTGATTAATATGTGATTCTTTCTTATACAATATCATGGACGCGTACACATACATATATATTCTAATACACATGTATCTATAACTTGCCTGAGACAGAGGAAAGTTTCCTTTTTCTATTCCCCGCATTAGAGCCTCCTCTTTTCCGCTTGCCGGTGCTTGTTCTCCTAAAAGAGTTATGCATCCACGCACAGACACACATATTATTGTATATAGACATATGTACATACCCCAGATAAATGTTAATTTATGTTGATTAACCATGAACACGGATTTACCTTTTGTCAAAATCCTCCACAAGATCTAAACACTCGCTTAAGTTCTCAACTGGCTCCCATGTATTACTGCTCTCTGGCCAGCCCTTCCTGCACACAAAGTGTGTATTATAAAATAGCCAATAGCATAGAAAAAGCACCCACCACTTGATGAAATACTGTGCCTCCCCCTGTATCAAAACCACACCTTTAACACTTGATACACGTCACACAAAGCACAAAAATGCAGAAAGACTTACTTTTACAGTCCTGCGTTTACGGATAGCTTCGACTTCGTAAAAGCCTTCTTTGAGAAGCTTACCAGTCGATGCATCGGGGAGAGCTGCAGCCTGTGTACCATCCTCACGAAGACCATCCTCATCATGATCGCCTTCTTCACCGTCATCTTCATCCTGGTGAATCCTGGATGCGACTACGCTGACAAATATCGGTTCTTCCTCATGTAGGTTCTGATCCGGAGCACAAAAGTCCGTGCTTTTCTTCGCCTGTTGGTGAATCTGAAGGCTCGGTTCACTGTCCGAGCTCCCGTTTGTAGGAAGAACGTCCCTAACCTTCTTTATAGCCGGCCGACCTCTTCTTCCCATTTCGGAACTTAACCTAGCTGCTGAACACGAACTTGCCGATCTTTAGCTACAAAATACCGATTTTATGCGTTTCTTACCTTGACATGGCTCCGAGAAACGATACTCAGCCGCTGAACACGACAATGTCAATCTGCTACAAAACACTGATTTTTCATAAGAATTGTGGATTTCTTATCTGGCGCCATTAAATGAGCATGTACGAAGTTGCGCTAGCTATGGCGAAGGAATGATGGATTTCAGCCGATGAATACAAGACTATCGATCGACTTTTTCAAGATTTCTTACCTGGAAATGAGAGATTTTTACACCAAGTCCGAACTCGGCCTGGCTATGGCGGGGAAGAACAGGAGCCGAATGATGGATTTCTCACTGCAGCGCCACCGAAGAAGAAGAAAAGCCACTAGACGCTTCTTGCTACGAACCCTAATAATTAGTTTAAGGGTTGTTAATCTCGTGATTAAAAGCCGCGAATATTCTTACTAGGTGTGTGCTTATCTCATGACACGATTCAAATATATAATCAAATTATATATGTAATATATATTATAAAAATTACAGTTGTTGTCTTTATGTGCTATTTATCAAGTTAAATATGGATTACAGTCAAAAGACCGTTATACTCGTCAAATGCATACGCACAAGTACGATATATTTATTTTTTAAATTAAATTAATTAAAATGGAAAAAAGTATATTCTATTTTTTTTCTATACACACTCACACGCATACGCAGCATACGTCACATCGGAATCTCTTAATCATGCAAACTGTCTACATTGAAATCCTATGTTAAAAATTGGATCTGCCACTCACCACCTTTATATGCAAGTGTCTATATGTGTGTTTTTGTACTCACACGTACACACACATACGTATTTTCGTACGTATTTAGATGATTGAAGTGTACATATATAGTATGTCACTTGACTCATCTAAGGCATAAGTTATATATACTTGTTTATGTATGTATTTGCAGAATTAAAGTTTACAATAGCACTTGTTATTTAAGTATATTATTTATAGATGCACTTCCAAGGGTACTATGAATAAATCAAATTAATGTGTGGAACATGTATAGTATTATTAAAGATTAAAATGATTAATAAAGATCTAGTGTTGAACATTTGAATAATATTGGTAAGGTTGAACCATTTGTGAGTTTTAAGTTGCTTTATGTGAATATAAATTAATGTTTTTATATAAAGTTTATAAACTATTTATGTATTCTTATCAAATCTATATATTTAATAATGTATGACCTTTTTAAAATATTATTAATATAAGATTTAACTTATTATGAAATAAACAAAATAAATAAAAGTGTTAATATTAAATTAGGGCAATGCAAAAATAATAAATTTATTTATTAAGTAAAAAATTCATCACGACATTAATGATAAATTCATAATTTCAAAATTGATAATGTATTTTATATATAATTTAAAATATACTAATATATTCAAATTCAAATATATTTAAAAAATGTACACAATGTATAATGTATGTACGCAATATTAATTAATATAATAATAGTGAATATAATATAGAATTTATATATAAATAAGGGGCATGCTATGATGTTTGCTATTTGGACACCCTTTTTTTTAATTTAATTAATCTTATTTAAAGTTAGTAATTAATTAATAAATATTAAAAACCAAGTAAAAAAGGTATATTTATAATAACTCATATTTATAAATAGAATATATTAATTATAAAATTATAAATTAAAAGGGTAGCAAAAGGGTGAGTGTCTACTTAACAGAGTCAACAAAATTAAAGACATAATGTATAATTTATATAAAGATGTAATCATTTTATAAATTTGAAATTAAATGTGAAATATGATTCACATGATTATAATATATTAATTAATTTATTTGTGTAACAAATCTGAAGCATTAAAAGAGCTATCCAAATTCATAATTATTTAAATGTAATAATAATATTATTAAACCAAAAGTTAAAATGACATAACGAAGATTTTTAATTAAATTAAAAAAGAATGTTATATATATTTAAATTTAACATTTTAACAGCTTAATTATTTGGTTTTTTTTATAATGGAAAAATATTATATTTCTTTAACCTTATCTTACATGTTTATTATAATTTTTAAATTTTATCTTGCATCATGCATTCATGAGGATTGCAATAATGATTTCAAATACCATGTGATTATCAATATTATAAAGATATACAGATTTATAATGATATTACAAAGATATAAGGATAAATCAATATTTTATATTTAAGATAAAAGGATATGTTCTAATTAAATGGAATATCTTTAATGTATATACATGTGGTTAAAGAATAAAATTTTATGAAATTGAATTATATTAATAATAATCATAGGGAGTCTATGTATATATATGGTACGGTGATACACCCCTGGTGTAGTTTAATATTTAAACCCTTAGTAAGCATACCCTTTCTACTGCTAAGTAGTGTTTGTGACACACATGCACATGCAGACACGTGCGTGTGCATGTGGTGTGTGTGCATATACATTTCTAGCATCTCCCCGTTTGTTTTATTGTTAATGCTTTACACTGTTATAACGTGGTAACTCAAATGTGTAAGATGGTTTAACTAACAGGTCCACGTGGCCGTGAACAGTTAACCGTTTTATAGTGAGAGCAGCAGGCTTCTCAGAGCTTTGCAAGCAAGTCAATGAAGTATACACCTACATATATATATATATATATATAACATCCATACCCTGTTCTAATTATTAAATATATTTAATATTTAGGTAAAATCAAAGGCTGGGAGGGAGAGAGACGAACTAAACCTGAGATCGACGGCCTCAAGCTTAAGATGCTTAAATAACAGGTATTTTATTATTAATTATATATGTATTCACTATTATATTGGTATATGAGTGCAAGACAGAATGTGAAAACACAGAAAGAGCAGCTGCAGATGTACCTTAAGCAGCAAGAACAAGGGGCTGTACATTATATACCCAGTTAATCACATATATACGTTGTCATAAAGATGATAGGATGTAGGCGATCGTAGCCGTTGAAATGGCATCACGTCAGATATACACGTCATAATGGCAGAAGACGTGGCAAGACTCGGAGCCCCTAAAGAAGGTGAGGGTATCAGCACAGGAGATCGGAATGACATCGGGGCTCCAGGACAAACCCACATTTCGCGAAGAGGGAGAACAACAAGCGAAGGGAGAGGCGGAGGCGATTGCTGCGAAAATCTTCAATGGGCTGCGCCAGCGCGGGGAATTACAACTTGCCAAGCACTGCGACAAAAATGAGGTACTGAAGGCCTCTGTAGAGAAGCCGGATGGGTAGTGGAGGAAGACGGTAGCACATACCGCAAGGTAAGTAATGCACATGAATCTCTTCATACCCACAAGATGCTTTCCACAGGGATGCAAGCCCGTTGAGAGACTAGATCCCTGTTCTTCGGCTCCTGGCAGTCCGACGTCCCAATATCAGGCACGGTCCTCTCTCATCGGATGGTTGAACGGCCTCTCTACTACAACTCCGACTGTCTCTGGGCTGCCTCCGTTTCCCCAGAGCGCACCAGTTACACCGCCGTTGTCTCCACCTCGGGTGTCCGAGATACCGCCTGCGTCGTCCGATATGCCGCGCGGTATGGAGACACCGGTGTCCGATATGGGTGACTCAGAGAGCCCGGTGCACGCTCTCTGGAGCAGATATAGGGAGAGCAACACAGGGAGATGGGTGAACGGTATGCGTGTCGGGGGATCCGTTTCTAGTTTCGGGGATTCTCCGGCTCTGCAACTCCGACTCCGATGTCGATATCCGGGTATGCAACTCCAAACGGGAGTGAGAATGTACCGTTTCATTTTCCTTCACAGGAGTGGTTTTCAGTGAAGCCGACCTCGGGCACCGAGGTTACTTGTTCTAAGGAGTCTTCTCTAGTTAAGATGGTGGACAGGCTTGAGCTCACACTGGCTACTCCTGCTTCTTCTCCTTAGGATGATTTCTTAAGGTTATAAGGGTGATTTGGTGATGTAACAGCTGTTCTAGTTGTACAAGCACCCTTTTCTTTTTTCTTTTCTAGTGGTAATGATGTTGGGTGCCTTGGGCAGTGTGTTTCCTTCAGGATGCATGTGTGTGCATGACTGGCACCATCGAACAAGCAGCTGCTCAGAGGAGTCCAATCCACAAATCCACATTAACTTGTCCTTAATCTTACTTAAGCTAGTATATGCTTGAAAAGATGTACAGAATATTCTTGTTTTAGCGACCCATATAGATCATCATTAGACACGTAATAATGTAATGGCATTCTTTTTGTGTTACAGTATGTGTTATATCAACTGTAATTATAGTGTGCAACACACATACACACACACACACACAGCATAACAAAGAATATATATATATATGTAATGTATGTATGTATGTATACTGAACAAGTTATTTAAATCTCTCTCACACGCACGCACACGCACACATGAAGAGCAAGATACGTAATATACGTAAGAGAAGTAGTGGGAGCATCGATCGTGCTCAGAGGTGTAAGGTTCGAGTTTATATTTCTTTATTTTTATAATGTCTATATTGCTATGTCCTTTGACCTTTTTGCCCTTTAGGGTTAAGGTCTTAAACCCTGGCTAAAGATTTCTAAACCCTAATCACTAATCTATGGCGCTGTGGAGCAGAAGCAGATGCTATGTAAGCAATCCAAGTGTATTTTCTTCACACAATCGAGGTGGCTCTCTCTCTCTCTCTCTCTCTCAATTGACTACTAAATCTTATCTTACAGCGATTAATCCTTATAAAAATGTACTCTTCAAACCAAGCCTAACAAGCCCAAATTTGAAGGTATACAACGTCAACTTGCTACCTATATATGCCACACCTATATGCATATGCTTGTGTGTGTGTTCTAAGAATGTGAAACAGGTGCATGCATCACTAAGAAATGAATCGATACCGAAAAAGAAGCACAAACAAACTGAAGATTTACTTGCAGAGCTTGAAGGTAAACATATAAAATTTCATCATTTCTTTATGTATGCGTATATGCGTGTGTACTCACACGCACACATATATGTATGTCTGTGTGTGTATGTATATATGTAAGTATGCTAATTTACAGATGAGCTTCAGCCTTTTTTGGAGCTTCAGCGTGAAAGTGCTACACATTTACGCACAAGTAAGATAGCTACCTCCACATGTTATTGTTCTCTCTCTCTCTCTATATATATCTATCTATCTATCTATATATGTATTATGTTATAACACACACACACACACACAGAAATATATGTACAAACACAAATGTAGCTATGTGTGCAATATAGTGTAAAGATGTATATGTGTTATTTTTCCAGTGCGTCACTACGAGATTATGTATTTGGTACACGAAGCAAAAGTTGATGAACTCGAAGGTATTATCAAGAAATACACAGGTACTGTGCTGCATATATCTCATTAATTATACATGTATATATACCGTTATATGTGTACAGACTGGGTAAAGGAGAAGAAAGGGCGGATATGGAGACTAAACGACTGGGGAATGAGGAGGCTGGCGTATAAAATAAAGAGACATGGCGTGCTAATTATATATTGATGAACTTTGAAGTTGGATCAGAACATATTAACGAGATGGAAAAGATGCTTGTCAAGGACGACAGGATCATCAGGCACTTAATCATGACAAGGAAGAAGGTACTCTCTCTCTCTCTCTCTCTCTCTCTCTTGTGTGCGCGTGCGTGTGTTTTGATGCATAAGTGTGAGCGTCGGAAATTGTAGATGAAATGTCTTTATATTCAGAACAGAAGGAGATTTCTGTTATATGTATTGTGTGTATATAGAAGATATGATATATATGTCTGCGCACACACACACACACACACAGACGTATGTATGTGTAATGGAGTTTTAATAATGTACAGGCACACACAAGGGATACTGTGCCACCCGAAGAGCCCCAACCTTCAAGAGCTGAGATGTTGCAAGCTGAGTTGGCAGCTGAGGTGGCGGAAGAGGAGGCTTTAGAAAGGGAAGAACTGGAAGCTAAATTGGTCAAAAGAATGGCTGCAGTGAAAGAACATGACGTGGATAATGATGATGATGTGGATGATGATGAGGCCGATGATGGTGACCTGGAGGACGATGATACAGAGGATAGTGAAGACGCTAACGATGACAATGACGAACAAGACTGTAGTAGTGAGGAGAAGAGAAGAGGTTAAAAAATTAAAAATAAATTGACACATCCCAAATATCATTTTATTAGATTACATGCACACACACACATATATGTGTGTGTGTGTGTATACTCGATGTGAAACCTTCTGTGTTATGATAGTCCATAGTGCGTGCGTGCGTGCGTGAGAGAGAGAGAGAGCAAATATGCAAATAAATCCATGTTACATACAGGTGTGTGTATATGCTTAACACACACGCTCTCTCTTTCTAATATAAAAGTTTTAAATATAAGCAAAAGAAAGTGTAAACCTTGATTAGTTATACAAATGATGGTTAAAACAAATTCTATCGGAAGAAAAACTTCCATACTTCTCTTGTGCTGGAATATCCATCTGGAAACTCAGCCACCAAATGTGCACCCAAAACACCTAACATTAACATGTATTAGTACATCAACATGTATATATATATGTGTGTGTGTGTGTGTACCATCGTCTTCCACCATGTTTTTAAACTGCCTGCTTCCACCACCACGCCCATAATAATTCCTCTTCGCAGCTACATAAACCACTCCATAATATGGCCTCAAACACTGAATAAACATGGTTGAGAGAGAGAGAGAAGGAGAGAGAGAGAGAGAGAGGGAGACCTTTAGTATTAAGGTGTAGAGCTTGGGTAGTGATAAGGAGCTGTACACAGTATCAGCCATTAAAATGATATCATAACCAGTTTCTTGAAAACCTGTTCTTTCTCTGCTGCTCTCAAAAGCTCGGCTCCCAGTTGAACGCCTTCTAGACCTGTATACACTCGCATAAGTGTGTGTATGCGGGTGTGTGCGTGTCCGTGGGTGCGTGGTTATAATGGTACATTAAAAACGCGCGCTCATCATCATAATGTTAAATTACAATGTAGAAGTTATTTATATTAAACAAGACTATCTAAAATATATAGTATATTTACCTTCCTTGGAAAAACTCCTCAGGGGGAGTTGACGGACGTGAGAGGGAGAGTTCTTTGTCAACAGTGAAGGGAGTCGCAGGAGTTAACGGAGTTGGGGGAGTTGACGGACGGGAATGTTCCCCGAGAGGTGTGGAAGGCCTGGAGTTGTCAAAACTGAACCCCAGTTCAGTACTCGCATCGTTAATGTTGAAAGAGTCCTCAGTTTCCGGAGCTGGCTGTTTGACATAAAATAAATAAATTAATCAATAAAAGTTAAAAACAGAAAAAAGATATAGGCTATCCATACACACACAGAGAGACACACATATGCACGTGTGTATCTATGTAGCTTTATATGGATGTGACCTGTGTGTGTATGTGCCCATAAGGTATGTGCTCATATTTGTATTACTAGGCGAGAACATTCACGTTTCTTCAATAAATGTCTCATATGCACAGATATACCACCACACACGCACACACACACACAGTATCCATTCTGTTTAATTACTAGTTTTTATCTATATATTGTACACACACACACACACACATAATTAATTCGCTTAAGTAGATAATTAATTAACTACAACTAGTTCATTTATTACTTAAACAATAGGATATTATTTAATAATATACCTGTGATAAAATGTTTATATAACATCAGCCCAATCACCAGAATAATAATGAATATCCGGAGAAAAGCTTCTAGTTGGAGTAACCGAGCCATTGTGGCGCGAAATGCGTGCTCGTGCATAATCGAGATTAGCATTCACATTAGGAATTGTTAATCTCCTTAACACTTCCATATTAAAATCCTGAAAATGCACTGTTGATGCCCCTGTAACACACAATATATTATATATTACATAATTATTATATTACTATATAATACTATTAGATTATGAATTCATACCTTGATACATGCAAATATACCAGGAAGACCATGTCCACATCCCAACTACAATAAAATACAATAAGAGTTTAATTATTTTTAAAAAACGTCTCAGAAGTTTTAATAGTTTAAATAGTATTTAATACTTAAAGTATAAAAAATTATAAGACAAAAAATGGTTATGTCAAAGTAAAGATCTTAATAACAATTAAAAAAAATATTATATTTAATTAATTGTTTAATTAGTACCTCTAATACACGTTTGCCTCTAAATGACAATTGTCCCGTCTTGAATCTCACGTCTTAAAGTGTCGACCCAAGATCCGTAGCACACATCTGAGAGCTTTAGTCCACCTGTATATCGAAAATACTAAAATATTATTTCAAAAAAGAATAAATAATAACACAAACACACACAGTGTATACAAGTACACACACTATGTACATGTATGGATTGTACTACAAAATATGAACATTTATTTAAATGTATCATTAAAGAATTAAGTTTAATATTTAAATGCAGGGACCAGTAGTCAACAGACACACAAGACAGTACATACATATCCATACTTGTCGTGTGTATGGACAAGACACATATACACGGTAATAGTAAAACTATATTATTATATAAGCTTCACATAAAGATGCAACACCGACAGTATACACCTGTAAATACGTACATACTTGCTAAATGATATGTTTATACAATAAACAAGGAAACGTCGGAACGTATATTGTCTATGTATATATACACAGTTTTTCATGCTTTATACATTCACAAA
>PUQB01000821.1:0-20558 GCA_003024785.1 Selaginella tamariscina
AGAGAGAGAGAGAGAGAGAGAGAGAGAGAGAGAGAGAGAGAGAGAGAGAGAGAGAGAGAGAGGAGAGAGAGAAGAGAGAGAGAGAGAGAGAGAGAGAGAGAGGAGAGAGAAGAGAGAGAGAGAGAGAGAGAGAAGAGATGCAACCTGATAACCAAGTGGACCTTGCTGAAAGCTGACTGCAAATACTATGATGTGAGAATATATAACAGACACGCATCAACTTTACACACATACACACCTAATGGTAATATGCACGTCTACACATATAAGCGGTGTGTGTATATATAGAATCCATAACTTAAATAGTGACTAACCTGCCCGGTGGCATGAGATATATATCGTAGCATCCATCATAGACTGTTGATGTAGCATATTCGCCTAAAGATAATTACATACGCATTTACATATACGTGTATGTGTTTAGCAGTAAATATTTTATTGTGTGTAGTGTGTGTGTATTAGTACATTTTATATATACATACAACGGAAGACCATCATGTTGTTATTTGGAGCTCGTCCCTGGCTCACTTGGTAAGGAGTTATTCGTATAATCCCTAACAAGACAAAGGTTATTAACTATATTAGCTGCAATAGTTAATTAGCTAATTAGTAAAATTTTTTAATATTTATTGTATTTCATATAGTAAATGAATTATTACATACCTTGTGCGGTCATTGTTATAGTTTACTTGAAGCTCCGTAAGGCTGAGAAAATTGTTATATAAGTTTCAAAAAAATAAAAATAAATAATACTACATTATATATTACATGTTATTTAACAATTATTTAATAATAAAATAGTAATTAATATATGCTGAAATACATTTTAAAGAACTTACTTAGAAAATGAATGTCCAGGGTACAACAGCCATCATATATATTCCGTCCTTTAAATGGGACATTGCATTCGCAGCACTTTGTTGAGGCATATTGTATAAGCGCTTGAAGTCCTACTATATTAATTCAAACACATATAGTTTAGTTTTAATTATGCTAAGTATATACTTAATATGAATATGTTATTAATTAGTTAGGTGATTTATTATAAATACCTGATGATTTATGGAAGGTAACGATCTTTTCTACAAAACCATGAGGATAAAAAACTTGATGTAAAACATCCGTAGTAATTGGATAATAAGCATGGTGAATAATAGCTATAAGTATCCTGTTGGTGGTTGTTCCTGAAGAACATATTATACTACATTGTAATGTATATATTACATACGTACGTACGGTACGTATATATCTAACCTGATCACCAGTAGAAGAATGGTTGTAGAGTGTGTGGATTGTGCTGCTTGCTCTGAAGTGGTTTAATCTGATGTGAGGAAAACTGTATGTATACATTCCTCCCCCTAGCAAATTATATGCATGATCTATATATATATATATATATATATATATATAGAGAGAGAGAGAGAGAGAGAGAGAGGAGAGAGAGAGAGAGAGAGAGAGAGAGAGAGAGAGAGAGAGAGAGAGAGAGAGAGAGAGAAGAAGAGGAGAGAGAGAGAGAGAGAGAGAGAGAGAGAGAGAGAGAGAGGAGAGGAGAAGAGAGAGAGAGAGGAGAGAGAGAGAGAGAGAGATACCGCACAGTGGCTGGACTGATGTATAGTACTCCACAACTTTGACAGCTTGATTCACGTCTTGCATTTGCAGAAGTGCCTGTGTTTAATATTAAATTATATAGCATAAATTAGATTATATATTGTACATATAAATATGTTTACATACATACATTGATATATAATACATGTATTTAACAAAATATTAACGAGACTATGACAAACTTATTTTACCAAGTTAAGTTACACATACGCACGTTTGTGCATGCGTATATACACTGTATTTGCACACATGCATAAACACACACACACACACTAAAACACACACACGTATGTTTACCTGATTCTTGGGTCTTAAGACAACCATCTTGCTGATTGAACCAAAATGTTGAATAAGCCCAAGAAGGTCATCTACAATTCAAATATAATAATAATTTTTTTTTAAAAAACTTATATAAATTACACATTTACCTCAGATATCTCTTGACCGACATTCCTGATATGCAAACCTTAGATGGTTCAGTCATCTGTTATAATTCGATAAATTATGTAAGTTTATATATAATTATACACAGAATTTAAAATAAATTTACTTAAGTTTCACATTGTATATATGATGTTTTATATCACATTGTGTAAATTGATGAAATTAGTGTCAAACCTGTGTAAAACTAGTGTGAAACTTACCTCAAGAAGAGGATCAATGTAATGCCGCAGCTGCCCAAAAACCCTAGGAATTATTAATCAGTAAAACTTCCTTAATTACATTTTGAATATGCTGGCATATTCTTACAATTCCATGAATATTCCGTCATGTTTTCCGTATTTATCCACATTATATTATTATATTCCACATAAAAGACATGCTTCGGTCCTAAAATTAAATCTTAATAAAATAACAGTTATATATATAAAGAAATTCTTGATGTTGATTTATGACATTATTATGTAATATTAAACTATATTAAAAGCTCCATATCTCAACTGATCTGGATCGTCCATATACCCTCATCTAACGGCCATTCTACGCTAAACTTGTCCAACACATCCTCCCAAACCATCACATTATTATTCCCTAACCACGTCTCCCCTGTAAACGTCTCGTCCACCCCTCAAACCCGTACGTCCGTACAGCTCCCCGCCTTCCGTACCTCCGTACGCTCGTCGCCCCTTGTCCGTACATCGTCCGCCTCTATTCGTGCACCTAGCTTAGAAAACGCACGCGCACGCACACACACATTATCTACGTATATATATGGCATACTTTATATATACGGACCGGAGCTCTCTTGCTTGATAACATGGTTGTTCAGTGTCTCCACAACCTTATGCAGCCTGTTCAGAAGCTCCTGATCGTCGGATTTCTTGTACGGAAGAGGATCGGCGGCCTTGATTCTCTTGTACGGATTCTGGTTATGAACAAGCCAATGAAGGCTCCTATGGGAAGCCGCGGGAATGGGATTCTCGGGGAGGGGATTCTTGTTCAACCAGAAGTTGGGATTCTCTGGGATGGGATTCTCTGGCTTCTTTTGGGATTTGTGGGAAGATTTAGATGTGCATCGGGACCATAGAGACGTAATGCTGCTTCATCGTATGCTCGAGCTGCTTCATCTGCAGTTGCGAAGGATCCCAGCCATAGACGCGATCTCTCTTGGGTTCGCGGATTCTGCAACCCATTTGCCCCATGTTCTCTGGCGAACACCTCTGTATGTGCAGGATGCGTTTCTGGTCCTCCCTTGCCTCGCATCGATCCTTTCTTCCCCGCTGTTCTGTCCTGCATTTGATGAATGCGATCCGAAGTCATGAAATCTGCAGTGTTTCAGTGTAGCTTCATCGGAATTCGAATGTTTCTGTGTAATTCAGTGAACTGCGAAGATTTCTGTGTAGAATTCAGTGAGTTGTGTGTAGATTTCCTGCATCATGTATAGAATTCAACAGCTTTCGTGTACAGTAGAGAATCCTATGGTCCGATTGATCAGAATTCTGCAGAAAGATGAGAGCTTGATTGGGAAACAGGAGAGAAAACGGGGGAAACAATGAGATTTCAAAGACAAACCGACAGGGAACTGGAGAAGGGGATTCAATGGGATATGATCAGAATGATCAGACTCCCATCGACAAGGAGACAGGCCTCTGCTGAGAACACAGGAACACGGACTGCTAAAGGAATCCATGAAGATGACGTGCCATTCCGACGGAATGCCAAGTCGGAATTATGATAACGGGCACTTAACTACCAGCTTTTTTGTGACGTGGCGTATTGAGCTGGCAAGGTATTCAGGGATCGGCTTTTTACCAGGTGTAAAGTGGAATATTTCACGGTTTTACCCAACGTATCACGGGCCGGATCTCAATCATCACATGCATGAATGTCTAGATACGGCTGTCAGTATAGAATGTCGTACCCGTCACCGGACTTCACGCTGGGCGCCACGGGGGCGGTTACTTCACACAAGTGACGGGTGACGGGTTCTTGCCCGTACTCACAGATTTTACTGGAGAAATTATTACATGGTGGGCTTGTGTAAACAATATAAATTTAACAAAATTAATAGAATAATTTTGACAATACAATTAAGTGTCACAAATTAAACACAAATAACCAATAAATTTATAATTTAACTCTAATATAATGTATATATTGAAAATTATATATTATATTAATATCATGAATTTTACTTAAGTATGTAATTTTGTTAATTAATTTAAACTAAAAAAATTATATCCTAATCTAAATTCTGTAAGTATATTATTGTTTTGATTGAAATCTCAACCATTAATTTAGAATAAACTTAAACTGGTTTACCTCTAATATGAATATAAATAATAAACTTAAGATTTTAGACTTCTATATGAAATAATACACACACACACACACACACACACACACACACACATATATATATTTATATATATATTATATAAGTTCCTTGCAAAAATATAGACAATGTACATAAATATTCATTATGTACATTGATAATAAATATTATTAATTTTTTCTTTTTAATATTGCATAATAATGATTAATATTAAAGTCTTTTATTTAAATATTTAGAATTTAAATTTAGTAGCTATATATTATTAATTAAACTCTTTTGTATCATTCTGTTCAAGATTTTTGTTATTTTAATCAAATAATACATAATTTATAATCTTAAATAAGAAGTCTTCTTATAATAACTTTAGAAATGTTAAAGTTTAATATACTCTAGTTTATAATGGTTGATGTGAATATGCAATATTATTACATAATCAGCTTTAACATGAAATTCAAATTCAAATTATAATATTTTATATATTCTATAATTTTATGTGAAATTGCTAATATTCGTTTATATAGTTAATATTCTTATATTTTGTATTTGAATGTAATAATTAATGTGTTTTAAAGTACATATTAATTATGGATAGAAAAATAAATGTGAAAGCATACTTGAAAAAATTAGATATTATCAATAATAATATACTTTCTTTCCTAATTATTGTAAAAAAAAGAGAGAAAAGAATGAGTTATATATGATGACCAAATCCATATGAATATTATTTTCTATAAAAATGCATTCTTAAATATACATACATACATACATACATACATATACATACATATATATATATAAAATTCCAATTGAGACCTTGGAAGATTTAATTAAATAAAAAATTAACAAATTTAAAATATATTGAGAGAGGTGTGAATACTAAATACGATTCAATTAGGTCTGGCTGATACAGGGTATTTATACTAAGTGTCTGTGCTAGGATTAGCACTCTTGGTACCAAGTAAATCATGGTGCCCAGATTAGCCAGCCCCCAGATTAGCCAATGCCCATATTAGTGTGTATGAATCCTAATGCCACTTGGCACCTCCATGGCAGAGTATACGTGGCGTATATACATAGTATATACCATGGAACCTTACATCATCCCCCTCTCAAGACATGGCTTCTACCTATCAAGGTGGTCCTCCTCCTTGGACGAGTGTCCGTTGGTGGAACGGTATAGCCGACACACATGAGCGACATGTTGTGACTCCCGAACCCCATCACGCCGCTTCAAGCGATACACCTGTGTTCCCAACTGTTCTTCAACACTCCAAGGCCCGACCCATCGTGGTTGAAGCCCTGCTGCGTGTGTTTGATCCCCTAACCTTGGAAACTTGACGAGAACCAAATCTCCCACTTGGTATTGAGGTGGCATTCGATGTCGTTGATTGTAAGTCCGACGCTGATACTCTTGTGCACGAGCTAACTGTTCTCCACCTTGAGCATACAACAGAGGAAGGACTTGGTTCAAATGCTCCAACCACATACGCCCATCCATATACCGTGCTTCGTGAGGAGTAATGCCAACTGCTGGTGGCAATACAGGTTCACGACCATACAAAGCTTTGAATGGGGAAATCCCTGTTGACTTGTGAGGGGCTGAAACATAAGCAAATTGGAGATATGGAAGCCACATATCCCAATCCGTATGGTCAGGACGCACATACTTGGCAAGCATGACTTTGAAAGTTCTGTTCAACCGCTCCACCAAACCATCAGTCTCAGGATGATAAGCTGAGGCAAAAGATTGTCGGATCTGCAACCGTCGCATCAACAAAGCTACTGCTTCCGCTGCTGGGCCTGGTCCTTGATCCGATAAAATTCGTTCGGGGCAACCATGCCTCAACACCACTTGAGCTAGTAGGAACTTGATGATGGAAGTTGCTGTAGCATCTGGCAAAGCACACACTTCTACCCACCGAGTCAAGTAATCAGAGCACACAATGATGTATCGATTACCGAACTGCGACACAGGGAATGGTCCCATGATGTCATACGCTACCAGCTCAAAGGGGCGAGAAACTCGAATTGGTTCCAGGGTTGCTGCAGGAGGAAGTGTGGACACGTTATGCCGTTGACACTCCGGACACGTATGAATGTACTCATGTAGGTCTTGTCGCAATCGGGGCCAATACAAGTGCTGTCGAATCCTCTCAAGGCATCGTTGGAATCCCATGTGTCCGGACATCGGGTTGTCATGAAAGAACTGCAACCAGGAGTTAATGTAAACTGGTGGTGCCACCACACGACACTCGGAACCGTCTCCAACAAAGACAAGCAAGTCATCCATCAGTCTGAAAGATCGTGCATATGTGCGAAAGTTAAGATCCTCGCAGGGTACCTCACTACTCAAGACTTCACGCAACCTCCTGATCCATGGCTCCATCTTTTGAGCCTCCACAATGTCTTCCCGCCTCGGAAGTACGCGATCAGGAAGGGCATCCGGCAACAATGCTACAGGGGCTGCACTACCACAGGAGCTCGGGATAACGCATCCACATCCGCCATGCTAGACCCTGGGCGATGAACAACCCGAAAACGATACCCTTGCAAAATTAACGCCCAACGTGCAAGTCGTCCCGTCACATTCCTCCTCTTCATGATTGAGTTGACAGCAGCATGATCAGTTTCCAACAATGTGTTGGAGCCATGTAGATATGCATGGAACTTTTGAAAGGCCCATACGGCTGCCAGACATTCCTTGTCCGTGGTGGAATAATTTTTCTCTGCCTCAGTAAGGCTCCGACTTGCATAAGCGATTGGGTACCGCTGACCATTGGGAGTCTCCTGCAACAGATCGGCCCCCAACCCGACATCTGAAGCATCGGTCCGAAGAATAAAGGATTTGGCAAAGTCCGGATACCGCAACAAAGGTGGAGATCCTAGCAATGCCTTAACATCCTCGAACGCCTTCTGACACTTCTTGGACCACCGGAACTGAGCTCCTTGTTTTAACAATCCTCGCAATGGGGCTGTCAAATCTGAGAACCGCGGAACAAACCTCGCTAGGTATGTTGCCTTTCCCAAGAAACGCTGCAACTCCGCCACTGACTCAGGAGCAGGAAATTCTCGTACAGCTAGGGTCTTCTCGGGATCCGGTTTCACACCCTCTGCCGTGATGATGAATCCTAAGTATTTCAAGGAGGTACATCCGAACTTGCACTTCTGCTCTTTCAACTTCAGCCCGTATTGCACCAATCGCTGCAGGACCCGCTCTAACTGCTGAAGGTGCTCCTCCCACGTAGCAGAGTGAATAAGAAGGTCATCGATGTACGCACGTGCAAATTCTTCAAAGCCCTCCAATAGCTCATCCATCATCCGCTGGAAGGTTGCTGGGGCCCCGACCAACCCAAATGGCATGACTGTAAACTCGTACAAGCCGGATGGTGTTCGAAATGCTGTCTTTGCTGCATCTTCAGGAGCCATAGGGATCTGCCAATAGCCGGAAGCCATGTCAAGAATAGTGAAGTACCGGCTATTCCCCAATGCATCGACCAAATCATCCACCCTTGGTAGTGGATATGAATCTGGAACAGAAACATCGTTCAATGGCCTGAAATCAATAGTGAAACGTGTAGTCCCATCCGGCTTCGGAACTAGGTGTGGTTCTGCTGCCCATGGACTTCGAGACTTACGTATCACCTTCAACTCTAGCATCTCCCTCACACAACGATTCAAGATATCCTTCTCCTTTGGAGATCGTCGCCTGAGCCCCATTCTGATCGGGCGAGTTGTACCAGTCGGGATGTGATGCCGAGTAGTCAACAGGGGATTTGCATCTCCTACAATGGGTTTGAATAGGCTCGGATACCTCGCCAACAGCTCCTTGATGTCCTTAGCTCGTTGCTCTGGAGAAGGCTCTGCCTTAGGCGCCATCATGCCCTGCAATGTTGCCGCCATGCCATTCGGTGCATGTTCTGTAGCCTGCAATGGGGGGCATCCTGGGATAGACAACGTGCACATTTCAAAATCACATCTTGCCTTGACCGCACGAAGCCAATTGACACCGAGGATGATGTCATGGACTTGGCTCGGCATCACCCGCAACGGAAGTAGATGATGGTATCCTCTAACACCACAGACCATGATGCCGATGATCACAAAAGACTGCTTATCAGCAAACACTACCTTCAAAGTTCGCTCAGCTGGTATTGTGTGCAAGTGCAAGGACTCTGCTACTGATCGATTGATAGAAGATATACTGGATCCGGAGTCCACCAGACTGAAACAGGAGTTCCTTCTACCATGCCGAGAACACAAACATAAAACGCTCAGTGTCCAGTAACTCACTCGAGACCCATGCCCACAGCATGGAAGAACAAAGGTGCTTCGGGGAAGTGTCGACATGCGCTGGAATCAAGTTCTTCAGGTGGTGCAATGTCCTAGTGCATGGGTCCTCTGACACCCCATGCACTATGCCTCGTTTTCCGGCTGCGGAAGAGTCTCCACTCTTCTGCAATCTCGATGGCAGCTACTTGATGTCGATTTGCACATGCTCGTGCAACATGTCCCCAACCTCGGCACTCATAATTGAATGTTCCGCCCACGACCACCACGACCACGACCAACCACGACCACGCCGATCAGCAACTTGGCCTGGGCCCCCTGCGGCCTAAGGACTGGTCCTTATCTGAACAGCACCCACCTCCATCGGAACAGGATCGGATGTCCCAGGAATGGTGCTGATACAGGATATTACACGTTGTGCTGCCCCCAATGAGTTCTCAAATCGTTGTGCAATCCGCAAGGCCTCCTCACAGTCGAACCAAAGCCCTCCACCAAGCCAGCCAAATCAGGGCGAGAGCTGGCCATAACAAGCCCAAACGTACCCGTTCTGTCATGCTTGGATCTGCACGATTGACCAAGTTTCGAACTTAATCCCGAATCGTTGGACAGTCTCTCCCGACACTTGTTTCAAGTCATGAGCTCACGAAAAGCTGCAGCAAGAATCCTCGGGCTTACCAAGCTTGCTTGAAACGCTGGGATAAAGATGTTCCAATCTTGTCGATCAAGAACGGGGACACCATTGTACCATTGCAAGGCATCCTTGCAAACACGTTGGGAACTCTCGCAACCGCTGGAGTCAGACCATCCATTGGTAATCAGCAATCCCTTGAAAAGTTCCCACCAATGGTACCATCTGCTCCAATCTCCCCCTTGAAGAATTCTGGACGAACCCGTGGATTGGAACCCAAAAGGTGTGGATTAGAACTCTGCGGCATACTAGCATTCTGCTGCATTCCTGGTGAATCTCGCAGCAGAGCAGTCTGATTTGCCACGCTCAATGTAGTGCATCGAACAACTGCAACCACCTTTCTTCGGTGCCATCACGACCAAGAACACAAGGGAAGAGGGAGACAAAAAGGAACACAAAAACAACTAAGCCGAAAAAGGACCCCCAACATCTCCACCAATGAGAGAGGTGTGAATACTAAATACGATTCAATTAGGTCTGGCTGATACAGGGTATTTATACTAAGTGTATGTGCTAGGATTAGCACTCTTGGTACCAAGTAAATCATGGTGCCCAGATTAGCCAGCCCCAGATTAGCCAATGCCCATATTAGTGTGTATGAATCCTAATGCCACTTGGCACCTCCATGGCAGAGTATACGTGGCGTATATACATTAGTAATACCATGGAACCTTACAATATATATTGCACAAGATATAAATGTAAAAATATATGTAAACTTACATTATTGTTTTTCAATAGTGTACTAGAATACACACACACGTATCTTCACATAGCTGAAGTTTAATGTTAAAAGGTTTTATAAGATATTATATAATTAAATTTAATAAAAATAAACAATAATGTTTTTCATTTGTTATTGTTTACAATATTTCATGTAAGTATTAGTTTACCTTTTAGATAAATTTTAATATCATTTTTTGTTAAGAATTTTGCTGGTAAAGTAAAAGATAAAAACATTAAAATCAAATGATGTTGTAAAAATGGTGTCATGTGTTTTATTTTCTCTCTTTATTTATATATATAATATTAAAATCATATTAACTCAAATTAATGAATACAAGAAGCATAATTATAATAAAAGGAAAAACAATTATAATAATATATAATAGCAAAAATTAAAATTAATAAGATGAAAATATATAAAACTCATATACACAATAAAACAGATCATGCTCTTATATTGAATACATTTTAAAGGTACTCTTTTATTTTATAATATAAACATTCTAAAAATTTATTATTTATAACATGAGATTTATTAAAAATATTTTTTTGTAAAATTAAATAAATATAATTTAACAAATCATTAAATGAAAACTTATAATTTAAATATTATAAAATTTTAATTGCTAAAATTTATAAATAATAAAATTAAATATTAATGTTATAGTAAATGCTAAATAGATATAATATATTCTTACACACATAAATTGAAGGATATATAATTAAATATTTAATAAATAATAAATTTTATTATTAAAAAGATATAGTAGATTTTATTATGCTTCAGGTTTCACACTTATATTATGAATATAAAGCTAATATATATGTATATTTATTGTTGTTTAATTAATAAATTAGAGGTTAAATTATTAATATATTTATAAAAAATCAAATAAATTTCAAATTATATATTTTAGCTTAAGTCATTTGAGTTTACTTTATCCCACATATATTACAACTCTTAATAAATAAATTACATTATATTCTTACGATTGATGTATGTGTTATTAATATTGTTAATTCATCATTGTACCATGAAAAAGAAAGTGTAAATGCTCAAATAAACTTGTTTAAAATTAAAGTTACAAGACCTTATAATAAAACTATTGTGGGCTTTTTAACATTTTCTTAATTATTTTTAAAGGTTAAAAATATATATATTAAACAATGTAATTTTATAATTTGGGAGTGAGCCTCTTATATATAAGTTATTAATTTTAGAATTTTACATAAGGCAATTTTAAATAGTTTTTATTATATTTTTTATATAGCTTTTTTAGAATGCCAGAAAGTAAAACAATATTTCTCATTGACATTTTGTTTTAATTTTTTATGAAATGCTTAATTTGTGTGTATATGTAGCATAGTGTATATATTAAATAAGTTAAAAACTGAATGTACAACCTAACGTTCATAAATATATGAATGTCATTTGCCTTCTGTTTGGTGAAATAATATTTTTATTTTTTTTATGTAAAATATTAATTTTTTAATATTCATGTTTCATTTAAACTATATATATATATATATATATTATAATTATGTTTATTAATGTGTACATTAACATAATGAGAGATATAGTTATTATTTATGCTAAATTAAATAGCAGTGTTTGAATGGTTAGGAAGAGGTTTATAATTATATAATATAATATATTAAAATTTGCCTTATAATTGAATGGTTTAATTTTATTTTAACTTTAAACTTGTTGAAAAATATGTATATATTAAAATAATATAAATCAAATCATTTAAGTTTTCATAACCACATATAACTATTAATAATAAGATATCAATTAAATTAAAAAGTTATAAATAATTCATTTAAAAAAAAAAAAAAACACTCTTGGTACTTGTATAATAGAATTTGAATTATATATTATATAAAATGTGTTGAAATTGAAAGCACAAAATTGTCCATAAAAACATGTGAATTTAGTTATTGTGATAATAAATAATAATATTTTAATATATAAAATTAATTAAATGTTCATTAATTTTTCATTGCATATAGATAAAATATATATTAACGTTTAATAGGTTATTTAAGGAAATTTTATATAATGTTTAATAAATACACAAAATAAAGTGTAAAAATCAAAGGTACAAAATTGAATTTTTCTTATATGCTCTTTAACAAAAACATTTGTCATATTAAAGCAAGTTAGTTGTGTTATTTGTAATTGCACAATTTTATATTTATAATAATATAAATTCAAAAAATTAAGATTACAGTGTTAGGCTCCCATAAATTACTAAGAAAAATTTAATAAGTTATATATAAAAAGAACTAATTTTGTTGTGCCTTTATTAGTTTTAAAGTATAACTATTTTATATTTTATATACATGTTGTTTCTATTATAAATTTTACTTTAAGTTTTTTAAGTTTTCCTTTAATTAATTAATTCATTAATTTTATTATATGTTTGTTTATATAAATTTTTTAATATTATATACTTCCTAAATATATATATTATTTAATACTATTTCAATAAAATGATAAATGGGTTGACATATGAAAAGCTAACTATTAGTATTCTCTATTAGTTTTACAATAAATAAGTTTATCAAATTATATAATGACATTAATGTTTTTCAACAACTCATATAGTACTATAATAGGTTTGTTAAGAAAAAACATATTTTATAAATGATGAAGTTGATAACTAGCAGATATGTGTTTATATTAAAATTTACCAAATTAACTTTTGAATTGCTTCCATGTAAATAGGGTAAATAATGTTTAAATTTTTTTAAAAAATTATTTGTATATACTACGAGAATCTAGAAACCAGATTTTTGTGCTTGCATGTGTTGTAGTGGTTTAGAAATATAATATGATATAATACTTAATATTGTAATACTATATTAAGTATGAATGATGAATTAGGGTTGAAAGAAAGATTACAATGTGGTGTAAATATGTTTAGATTTAAGTGGATTAAAATGCAATTGTATTTTATTAATCTAGTTTTTAAATTTAAAATTAATAATGAAAAATGTTTTTTATTTTACTGTGTGCAAGATTTTAGAAATTTTTGATATAAAAATTATCTTATATCATAATTTAAGTGTGCAAGCATGTGTGTGTTTCAATTATATAGTTTTAATTTAATTAGTAACTAAAATATGTGTTGGCATATTAAGATTTTGATATTGAAAATTAAATCATTTCTCTTAAAATAATATATTGTTAAAATATTGCTAACATGTGTTTAATCTTTATTATTTCAACTAACCCACCATACTAGGGTCTATTATATGTATGTATAAAACATAATTTTTAAGATATGTTTTATATATATTGTATAAAACAAAGAATCTTTAAATATACTATTTATAACACTTATATTGTGCGTATATAATATAAGTCTTACTTATTAATAAATATTAATAACTAATTGATTGATTTAAAAACATTAACAATTATTTTTAAAAACACTTAAGCCCACTTTTCACTAGTGAGTGGTTAATTATCTTAACCAATCAAATTTTAATAAATTATTATTTTCTCAACAGTTTGTTTTTTCTACTTATTAATTATTTAAAAATTCAAGATCTACATGGCACCTATGTGGCAATTACATGGTTTTTTCAATGGTGGCCAAACAATCAAGCAATTTTGCCCAGTTATATGATTACCATGCATAAAGTGATAACATATGTATAATTTAACCTTTTATTATTATGCTTTTTCTTGTTTTTTTGAATCATCAGAATGGATGTAACATTTGCAGAAATGCACAATCCTGTGGAGATTTTCTAAAGTTACAGATGGTATTGTCATTCAAGACACCATGGCATGTGGTGGCTACCAATCGAATGAATTTAATATATAAGTGTTTTTTTTAATTTATTTTTATTACCTCTTTTTTAATTGCAAGAGATCTCAAAAGAAAACATACGAAAAGACGTAGTAGGCCTCCCAAGGTTAAAGAAGGGTTTAAGAAGGCAAATAAGGATATTAATGAAATGAGAATATAAAGATGAGAGGATAAACATGTGGAGCTCCTCGTTTGTTTTTATGAAAGAGATGTTTGAAAGAATTTAGTAAACCCCCAAATATGTAGTGAATTATGCAGATCAAATTGTTGGTAAGTTTTTTCTTTTCAAACCTCAAACCTTTTTAATATTAGATTTTGTACAGCACAATCCCCAATTTTAAAAAAGAATGCAGAGGCATGTCGTAATAAGTGGAAAACATAGTATGCAGATATAAAAAATTGAAGGCTTACAATGAAGGCTCTAGCAATAATAAGGAAATAAACAAATGCTATTATCTTTTGATAATTTTATGAGTAGAAGGGTCTATGTAATCAAATAAGTCCATGATGATGTTATTAATAATAAAGGCATTGGACTACCTATGACTGATAAGGATGCACAATAAACAAAGAGAGAACAATGAAATAAAGTTTCCAAACTTGGTAACAACCATTTTAAACATTATTAACTAATGGGAAGAGCACAAAGTTATTATTCTTAAGCGTCTTAAAGGGTTTTGCAATAGCTTGTGAATAAGTTATAAAATTGTACTTTATTTCTCAATGCAATTTCACTAGATTTTCATATTTAAATGTCATGTATTTGGACACACACTTTTGTTGGGATACAATTGAAACAATATAAGATATGTGTGTGAGCACACATGCATGTAAACATATAGTATCAACATATATAAATTAAATATGTATGTGTGCACATATACACATACATGCATATTTATTTTAGTAGGAATATGCTCTTGCAAGTGCATAGGAGCAAAGAAACACAAGCAAGAACAATTCATCGTGTGAAAAGGTTTTAATATAATAAAGTATATATCTATACTTGTATATTATTTAATATACTTAATAGATCTTATTGGTTATGTGATGTAATGTATAGTGATTTTTGTAGGATATGTATGATCATATGGCACTAGACATGCCATCTACACCACGTATAAATCATGGAATAACACTTTATAAGATGATTTGAAGAAAAGAAGGCTATGTTAACTTCATGGGAAATGAATTTGGCCACTAAGGTTTGCACATATCTCTCTCTCCAACACACACATACAAAGATTTGTCGTTAGAATGGATTGACTTTCCAGAAGCTAACAAGCAGCTATCAAATGTGAAGTTCAATTCTCGACAATGAGAACAACTTTGATAAGTGGAAAAGACATTTCAATTTGGTAAGAATTATTTTCAAATTTATGTGCATGTGTATATTATTAATTTTAATGTAGGCTGATGCTAACTTTCTTAAATATAAAGGACTTCAAGAAGTTTAATATTGTAAGAATTTGAATAAATATGAGGTAATACACTTTTATTTGCATTCACACATGCAAATATGTATGTATATATGTATATGTGTTTGTAGCTATATACATGTGTGTATTAAGATATTAAAAAATGGCTTAACCAAGGTGGGCGATATATATATGGATTATGCTAGTACTATTTATTTACAATCAATGTTATTTATAAGTGAGCTAACTTCATTTAAACTTTTTAATTTACAATTTATAATGGCTAATCATGAATATGTTTTAAGAAATAATGAAGGCAACAAAGTCATTATTTTTTAAAAAGGTGACCTTGTGTTTATATTCAATTTCATTATGAGAAGAATTATTGGGTTGAGTGTTTGAAGCTAGACAATATAAGGTGTGTGCATGCATGTGGACGTAGAGCTATGATTTCGTTGTCTTTTACATCTCTTGTTTGTGCTTCATGATTTTTGCACTATTTGATATAATAATACATGTATTACTTTTGTATAGTATATACGAGCACAATATATGGTAAGGATCATGGGTTATTTTTTGCCTTTCACAGGACTTGAACCCGAGACCTTTTGGCTAACACACACATGTGTTAACCAACTGGTCCGTATGATCCTGGATGCTGAACTACACCATCAACAGCAAGGCGTATATTCATACGCATGTTCCAGACCAGTTGTGGACCACACATTCCAGACCAGTTGTGGATCACACATTCCAGACAGTTGTGGACCAATACAGGGTTCCAGTTCCAGGTTTCTCAGAATCATTCAACACCAGTCTTCGGCCTTGTGTTTCATTTTGTATTCATTTCTTTCTTGAATACAATCTCCTCCTTTCAAGGTTCCACCCTTGTTCTAAAGGTTTCGCCCTTTGCACAAGGTCGTGACAGTTTGAATGATTCTAGGTAGTGACAAGCTTCTGTTTCCGCTTGTCATCGATCCCATTTTCTTTCTTTCTCTCTTTTCAATTTTTTTTCGATTTTTTTTTTCTTTTCTTTTTGATTTTCTTCTCTTTTTCTTTTTGATTTTTCTTCTTCGACTCATCATGTCCGAGCATGCTCTTCATGAGCAAGTTGCTGCCCTCCAGCAGCAGCTCAACAACTACACCTGGAGAATGATCAGCTCCGACAGCGTGCGAATTCTCCAGAGCCGAAGATCAGCATGCCCGAAAAGTTCGATGGTACCCGATCGAAGTTCCGAGGTTTTCTCAATCAAGTTCGTCTGCGGATCGTGATGCAGCCGAGGCGCTACAGCACAGAACCCATTAAGGTTGGATTGATCGGGTCGCTGCTTTCTGGTTCTGCTCTTTCATGGTTCTCAGCCTTGCTGGAGAACAATGATCCGATCCTTGGGAATTTTGACGAGTTTGTGGAACGGTTCACGGCGATGTTCAGTGACGTGGATCGTGAGAGTGCTGCCATCACCAAACTCCGTCAGCTTCACCAAGGGGGTATGTCGGTAGCAGAGTACGCATCGAAGTTTCAACTTCTTGCTTGTGATGTCACATGGGGAGATCGTGCTCTCAAGGAGGTTTTCCGGTCGGGGTTGCAGGACGAGGTCAAAGACATGTTGCTGAATTTTGCGGTTCCGGAAACCCTCACCAGCATGATCGAGTTGGCAATTCGTTGTGACAACCGGTTGATCGAGCGGAAACAAGAACGTCGGCATCCTTCTTTCTTCTTGGTGCCGTCTTCTTCCATTTCTGCAGTCCCTGTTCCCTCATCTGCTGATTCATCATCTTCCTCAGTAGAACCATCCCCGATGGAATTAGGGCGATCACGCCGAGGCAAGCTTTTGCCAACCGAACGTCAGAAGCGGATTCAGTACAAGCTTTGTTTGTACTGTGGGGACCCGTACCACAAGTTGGAGAATTGTCATCGACGTCCAAAACAAGCTCGTGAAGTGGCCCTTGCTGTGCTGCCGGGAAACGAGAAGATCCAGCCCGAATAGGAGCCGTCCGGCTGGATTGCCGTGGAACAACTCATGTTCCTCAAGGCTCTTCACTCATAACATCTTCCCTTCCTCATCTTGGATCCATTCCATCCACGAAGGTGTGCAAGCCGTTCCATGTTCCGGTGCAGCTGAAGACACCAGAGGTGGAGTTCTCTGGTAAAGCTTTGGTGGATAGCGGAGCGAACGCAAATTTCATCGACAAGAATTTTGCTGTCAGGCACGGGATCCGTCTACATCCTTTGAAGACTCCTGGTTCTGTACGGGTCGTTGATGGACGAGATATCAAATCTGGAGCGGTAATAAATGACACGGAGTTCGTTGAGGTCGTTGCTTGCGGTGCTGTGTGCAACATCTCCTTCAGTGTTGTTTCTATTCCAGACTCTACGATTATCCTTGGTTTGCCGTGGATCGAGTTGGTGGATCCTGGTTGGAGAGAACGTTTCATGAACAGTTTCCCAGCTGTTTCAACTCCAGCCACACTCTTTGATTCCGATCCTGTTCCAGTTCCTCCTCCACTTCGAGTCTCGCATATCACCTTGAAGCAGTTCAAGAAAGATAGCCGACATGACCCAGCATCCGTGTTCGCGATCAAAGTCTATCCCTGCTCTGCTAAGGATGTTTCTGTTCCTCCTGCCTTACCAAAGCAGTATGCCGATTTCGCAGACGTCTTCGACAAAAAGAAAGCTTCTGCCTTGCCACCGCACCGTGAGTACGACTGTCCTATCGATCTCGTTGAGGGTAAGCAGCCGTCCTCCGGTCCCATTTACGGTCTCTCACCAACAGAGTTGGAGACATTGAGGAAATACATTGAGGAGAATCTTGTCACCGGATTTATCCGTCATTCGCGATCACCGGCTGGTGCTCCAGTATTCTTTGTTTCCAAGAAGGATGGAAGTCTCCGGCTCGTGGTGGACTACCGAGATCTGAATAAGGTCACCATTCCAAACAAGTATCCTCTCCCGCTCGTCTCCGACATGCTCGAACGTCTTTCTGGTGCCCGGTACTTCACAAAGATCGATTTAAGAGGAGCGTACAATCTCATCCGAATTCGAGAAGGGGACGAGTGGAAAACAGCTTTCCGTACACGCTACGGACATTTCGAGTACGTAGTAATGCCGTTCGGCCTGACAAATGCACCTGCTGTGTTCCAGCACATGGCTAACGATATTTTCCGGGACTTCTTGGATTTGTTTGTCATCATGTACCTAGACGACATCCTGATATTTTCCAAGACTCGAGAAGAACACGAACGGCATGTACGGTTAGTCTTGGAGAGGCTCCGGAAGCACCACTTGTTTGCCAAGTTGGAGAAGTGCTCTTTCAGTCAGCAGTCTGTCGAGTTCCTGGGGTACATCATTTCAGCTGAAGGTGTTCACATGGATCCTGCAAAAGTCCGGACTGTATTGGAGTGGGAGAGACCATCAAATGTTCGTGATGTTCGATGTTTCCTCGGGTTTGCGAACTTCTATCGACGTTTCGTTCGGGATTTCTCCAAGATTGCATTGCCATTGACGAAGTTGACTGGCAAGGATGTTCCATTTGTCTGGTCCTCTGAGGCTGAGGAGGCGTTCGAGTTCCTAAAGAAGGCGTTCACCTCGGCACCTGTTCTTATCCATCCTGACCCTGCGAAGCCATATTTCGTGGAAGCTGATGCCTCTGACTTCGCCATTGGTGGAGTGTTGTCCCAGGAAGGTCCAGATCATCTTCTCCATCCCATTGCTTTCCATTCCAAGTTCACTGCACCTGAGATCAACTACGATGTCTACAACAAGGAGCTGCTGGCGATCGTCGATGCCTTTGAGGAGTGGCGCAGATTCCTTGAAGGTTCCCCGCATGTGGTTAAGGTGTATTGTGATCACAAGAACCTCCAGTACTGGGCAACAGCACGAGTTCTCAATCGACGTCAGGCGCGATGGGCACAGTCTTTGTCCCGGTTCCGATACGAGATTATTCATCGTCCCGGTCGTCTAAATGGCAAAGCAGATGCCTTATCTCGTCGCAGTTACCTAGCTCCAGTACCAGGTGAAATCCGATTTGATCAACAAGAACAAGTCATCCTGAGCTCCGACCAGTTGTTGGTAAACGCGCTTTCCCGTTCTTCTGCTCCAGTTGACACTTCGTTTTTGGATCTAATCCGAGAAAATCTCCCTCAAGACGAGTTTGCTCGTGATGTCCTTGCACATGTTCGACGAGTTCAGCCATTGTCTTCAGGGTCACAACTACGAGATTATGCTGCTTTCCATCTTCATAATGGGTTGCTGTACCACCACATCCAAATCTATGTTCCGGACGGAGAACTGAGGTTGCGAGCTGTCCAACACTGCCATGACAACACAGCTGCAGGACATTTTGGCATTCGGAAGACGATCGAGCTGGTACAACGGGTGTTCTGGTGGCCTCGGCTTCGCGTGTATGTTGAGAGATTTGTGCGATCTTGTGACACGTGCCAGCGTACAAAGCTTCCTCGTCATCGACCGGTTGGACTACTACAGCCTCTTCCTATTGCTCAGCGGCCATGGTCATCCATCACCATGGATTTCCTCACGGATTTACCGCCTTCTAGAGGGTTTGATGCTGTCCTAGTCATTGTTGATCGGTTCTCTAAGATGGCGCACTTTGTTCCCTGCAACAAGACATGTTCGGGTCCTGATGCTGCAGATCTGGTGTACCGGGAGGTGTTCCGTCTTCATGGTCTTCCTGATGAACTTGTCACGATCGAGGTCCCCAGTTCACTTCGGCATTCTGGCGGAGATTCCTAGATCGGCTACGTATCACCGGGAAGCTGTCTACTGCACATCATCCTGAAACAGATGGACAATCGGAGCGCACGATTCAGACTCTGGAACAATATCTCCGGTGTTTCATTTCTCATCTGCAAGATGATTGGGTCGATCTCCTTCCTGCTGCCGAGTTCGCGTACAACAACACGGCACACTCATCCATAGGTGTGTCGCCATTTTTCGCGTTCTCTGGTGTTCATCCTCGCTGGTCCTACAGCTTGCCCGTGGTTCCTGGCCTCACCACTGCTGCCGATGATCGTGTTGAGCATCTCCGACAGGTCCATGAAGAAGTGCAGCATCATCTTCAACGCGCTCGGGATTTGCAACAACAAGCTGCTGATCGTTCCCGTTCCTCTCCTCCAGCATTCACAATTGGTGACCAAGTGTGGCTCCTCCGGCGTCATTGGCCAACCACACGTCCCTGTGACAAGCTGGACTATCAAGCTTGGGGCTTGGGGCC
>PUQB01000821.1:22528-87528 GCA_003024785.1 Selaginella tamariscina
TGCTTCATCAGTTACCAGCAGGACAACTGGTTGGACCTCCTTCCAATGGCGGAGTTTGCCTACAACAACTCCATCCACGCATCTACAGGACAGACACCTTTCTTTGCTCTTACAGGCCACCATCCACGTTTTGACTTTGCTCCTCCCGCTTCTCCTTCTTCCGCTCCTGCAGTACAGGATCGTCTTCAGCATCTTCGGCAGGTACAGGATGATCTCCAGGTTCATCTTCAACAGGCACAGGAACGATACAAGCATCATGCTGATGCTCACCGTCAGCCGGCACCTGCATACAAGATTGGTGATCTCGTGTGGCTTCTTCGTCGACACATTCGCACCAACAGGCCTTCTTCTAAGTTGGATTTTCAACGATTGGGCCCTTATAGGATCGTGGCGGAGGTAAATCCTGTAGCTTTCCGACTCGAGTTACCATCCACGGTGAAACTTCATCCTGTGTTTCACACCTCTTTGTTGGAGCCGTATCATCCTTCTTCTCTTCCCGGTCGTGTTTCTTCTCCTCCCCCTCCTGTGGTCATTGACACTGAACCTGAGTACGAAGTGCAGCCATCCTTGACTCTCGTCTTCATCGTCACCAACTCCAATACTTGGTGGATTGGAAAGGGTACCTGCCTACTGATCGCACTTGGGAACCTGCATCCAACTTACTCCATGCTTCTTCCAAGGTTGCTGCCTTCCATCGGCATTATCCTGCTAAACCAGGTCCCAAGACTCGTGGAACTCGTCTTTAGGGAGGAGGTGCTGTCACGACCCGATACAGAATACAGGATTCCGGATACAGGACATGGGTTGCAGGACTTTCCTACAGGATTCCGGATACAGGATATGGGTTGCAGGACTTTCCTACAGGATATTCCTACCAGGATTCCGGACACAGGATTCGGTTGCAGGATATTCCTACAGGATATGCCTAGAGGATAAGGGACATGTGGACTCATCTTAGCCTCTGCATGCATGCAATCACTTTTGCATGCATGCAACCACTTTTGCATCATGCCTAGATTAGCTCTTGGAGTTGTGAGCATAAAAGCTCCGACCTAATTGTTGTACAATCAGTTACTATCAACACCAGTCTTACTACGATCAATCTCGTCTTGTCTTGTTCTTGTCTTGTTTCCTGTCCTGTTCCTGTCTCGCTCCTGTTCCTGTCCTGCTCCTGGATCCTGTCCTGTCCGGATCCTGTCTTGTTCCTGGATCTGTCCTGCGCTTTCCTGTCTTGCTCGGATCCTATCCTGATCCTGTCTTGCTCCTAGATCCGTCCTGTTCCTATTCCTAGTTCCTGTCCTGCTCTCGGTCCTGTTCCTGAGTCAAGCCTTCCTGTCCTTGGAATCCTGTTCTCTTCCTGGTTCCTGGATCGTGGCTTTTGACAATATCATTTGCAATATCTTTAATGAATTATAGTGGTAAAGGTAACACATACTCACTTTTTTACTGGAAGGTTTGTTATAAATGAGTGTCATGCCATTGTAAACATGAAATAAGTTCTATACATAAAATAAGAAGGTACACACATCCTTGACTTGAACATAATATCATTATAGGAAGTAATAAGTATTTTTTTAACATACACATTTAGGCTTGTTATACATCTAAATGAATAAAGAGTTCCTTTTTGCTATGCTATTACATTTAATGGCTAATTTAAAGGCCTTAAGAAGTAATTTAATTGTCAATATACATGTGATGTTAATAGTTTGTTTTAACATATCTTAAATGAAAATCATAATCACAATCACAACTAAAATAAGTTATTTACGATCCATTTTCATATGCCCATAATATATAACCAAATGTCATAAAGCAAGTGCGCAATCTAGGATAGCCCAAAACTCTTAAATTTATAATTAATTAAAATTTATTAACTATGATTAAATAAAATTATTAATTACAAATTTATTAACTATGATTAAATAAAAATTACTCATTGATAATTTAATTAACCACTTTAATATAAAATTACAGTGTAATTATTATTAATGATATATTATTTTTTTAATTTACCGAGAGCGAATAACCACCCATTAGTGGAAAGTGGGCCTTAATCATTTATCAATAATAAAAAAATGTAAATCTAATATATCAACAATTAGGAATCCCCATGTGTAATATGTATACATATACATATTTAGACGTAAACTTGACATTCTAATATGTTATTTATTGTTCTATCCAGAGAGTTCGTTTATGTGAGTATTAATTTATAATTTTTAGTATTTTAATAATTCATAATTGGCCCAAGATTTTCTAGAGCTTACAAAGCCCAAGCTAATTCAAGTTTAACATATATTTATGCATTGCTATAAGAATTAATAAATTATATATTAAAATATTAAATATTATGCATGAATGTTTTAACGTGAGCATATCTCATAGTGTTTTATGTGCCATCTCTATAGAGTTAAATAAAATCAAAAAAATAAAAATTATCAAAAGTTGTAATTTGGTATCTATATAATTTTATCAAATCTAATTCACTGCAAATAGAGTGTTAAACTGTATGTTAAAATGTCCATATATATTACTAAAACAAATTGACCTACATGTGGACATCTTATTATATATTGCTAAAACAAACAAGTTCTAATAATATAAATATATGTAAGTTTCTTAATATGCAAAATGCATGATATATATATGTGTGTGTGTGTATACATATGCTTTAAATCAAATTAATGAAATAAATAAACTAAAACGATAATTATTTATTATTAATTGTAAAAATAAGTAAACTTTGATTTAGATAATTTTTCCTATTATATTATTTACATATTGTTCATGTTTATAATCTTAGTGTGGTGAACACGCCACGTCACGTCATCGATTTTCAAATCCAACGCCTTTGATTTGGCCACGTAGGAACAACTCTTGTACGGATCCCATAGATATACTTAATTATATGTATTTGTAAACACCATTGTACGTACACATACAATGGAAGCACGCGCATATGTATGCGTGTGTGACAGATGGTTTTTGACTGACATTTCTTTGACTTAAAATACATAACATGGTTAAGTTACTGTTTAAGGGTAATACATTAGGGTTAACCTTAATACATTAGTAAAAGACCAGTAAATGTGCGTGGGTAAAAAACAAAGAAAATGCAGTGGCTATGGCGTCGGCTGATGCTGCTGGACGACAAGACGTCTCCATTCTAGTGTTTCCTGCCGAAGATCTTCGTTGCCGGCCTCGACTTCTTGCTCAGATCTGTTCGTTCTTAGGTAAAATCTAGGATTTCATCAGATCGGCACTATCCAGGTTGTCATCGATTTCTTCGCGGACATTCTAAGATTTCATTGTGCAGTTTCTTAGCTTTAGATCGATGAAATCGCATTCTGCAGACGGATTTCTTATCGAAATCTAGATCGATCTCAATCTTGTACAATACAGGACTTTATCGATTTCTCGCTCTCTACAGACGGGTTTGATCAAAGTCGCCATGGATTGCGCATTGCTTGAGATGAATCAGGTCACCAGAATGTCGGAACCTCAAATCCGACGGAAAAATCCAGCTTTGGAGCTCGGATTTTAGTAGAACAGGGGATTAATGCTTGAGAGATCCATGGTTTAACAGTAAGATCATGATATGTCGAGGGATTGGGATGAATCACGATGGATTTGCGGCCCTGCAGTGGCTCCCAAGATGTTCCTCAAGGCTACTTCAGCTGTTCATCACAACAATGCCAGGACAGGATCTAACTCCATCGTTCCACCCTCTGTGGAATGTGCAAAGGTACGTGTGTATGTATGGTATGCGTGCTTGTATAGACGAGATAAATTGTACATTAACTATTGTGGTCGGAAATGGGGTAGAGCAGACATCAAATTGTTGCTGTATTCTACTAGTATTCTGTCAATGTACATTCTGCATATATAATATACGTCAACACGAACATCGGGCTATTGTGCTGCACGTATGCGTTTAGATGTATCTTTTCTTATTAGCGGATAATATATTTAAATATTGCGACATCGGGTTATTATGTTGTAGACTGCGCATTTAATGCGTTATATAAATATGTTATACCACATCCTCAGGTATGCAATATATGTCCCCCGCCACTGATATGCAACCGATCAGTTTGAAAATCCAAAGCTTGTTGCACGTCTCAGTGTTTGCTAGACAGGCATCTAACAAATATATATGGTTAGATCTGTTATTGTTATTTACTAGTTTAATGTGGATATACACTTGTTGTTTGTAAGTAAGCACATGTACAAAGAGATCCTTAGTGTATCGATAATGTAAAGTTCGAGGTACAATATTTTATGAAGTTATAGTGCATCTCCAATCCCAAGTAGTTCATTATTTTTTCATATACATTCTCTCTCTAAGGTTTGTTTCTTACGCTTAAAGTGTGTATAAATACATTTGAGTTATTACATGTGTGTATATACATTCTGTCATATTCATGTGCATTGCGTATTTGATGATGTAGAATTCAAAACGGTTGAAAGCCGAGAAATGGCGAACTGCTTTTGATAAAGATGGCAGAGTTGTTGGGTTTCACAAAATTTTGAAGGCCATTGTTTTAGGGGTAAGAAATCGGTACTTGTAGGTATTATGTATTTAATATATTAATATTTCTTTTTAATGCCAGGGTGTTGATCATTCGATTAGACCAGAAGTGTGGGAGTTTCTGCTTGGGTGTTATGCCCTTGGAACGACTACTGAATATAGACAGCAGCTTCGACAGGCTCGAAGGTGTGCGCATGTGCGTGTGCGTGTGTATGAGAGAGTGACATGTGTATTCTATTGCAGGATACGTTACAGAGAACTTATACAACAATGTCATACAATGCACGCAAGCATAGGATCCGGGACACTTGCATATACAGTGGGCTCCAAAATAATGGACGTTCGCATGATGTCCAAGAACAGAAACGAGGAGAATGTTGCAGAGGATAATCAAGAGAATATACAGTAGAGGATATACCAAGGGTGATTTCGAAAGAGGAGATTGCTTCATGGTCAGCCGATCGCTTCCAGTCTATTGAAATCGAAACATTTGAGGATTCTAGAGAGAGCTTTGAAGAAGAAGTTATGAAGAGTGGTCTCCCAAGTGATAATGGTAACTGTTGCTTTCATATATTAACTCTACACTCCTGTTGTTCGTTAAATGTAGTTATATACTATATATGCACGTGTGTTATTATGCATTTACTATGTATATATTTATTATCTATAATCATGTGTGGAATTTCAAAACACACGCAATATATGTAAAATTAGTTGTATTTATGCATGTTATATATTTTTTAACTTTTTATGTCTATTTAGAAGGGAGTGACTCTGGACAAAGTGAAGCTGAGGGTGAAGCTGAAGGTGATTCGAACACGGAACCTCCGGATTATCTTCGGCTACCCGTGAGAGCACTTTTTCCAAAATACATGGTGCATGATCAAACTACGGAGTTCCACAGCCAGATGATGCCTCTGACCCAAACAGTAAGCAGAAAGACATTAAATATGATCAAACGAGGTAAATGACTATGTGTATGTGTATTTATTGTATGCATGTGTATACATGCTCACATGCATATACTCGCATGTGTGTTATCATATACACATGTATATGTATATATGCATGTATATAGCACTTTAAATTGGAATTTGATCTTTTCGCATCGTGGAAATTATAGCGTTTGTAGCTGTTTATTCATGGTATATGTATATGATATTTATGACGTCTGCAAGTATATGCATAATATATGTTTACATACGTCATAGAGTAATACATGTAACTATTGCATCCCATCTAACAGGAAGCTTTTGACTTTGAAGCAGCACTAACACAACCGGATCCGATAAGGATGACACTATGAAAGGTACGGACAGTAAACCACCTTCTCCACTACCAAATGGTACAGATAAGAATGATGAGAAAGTTGTAGAATGGCTTTGGACTTTGCACAGAATAGGTATGTATGATATGTGAAAGTCACATTGTACATTTATGCTATATTTATATAAAAGCGGGACATTATATGTACGTTAGTTGAATGGTTTTGTTGTTTTGCAGTTGTGGATGTTTGAGAACAGATAGACATCTCAAATTTTATGAAGATTCAAGAAACATGGTCGAATGTCGGATATATTAGCAGTCTATGCGTGGGTCGACCCTGCAACAGGATATTGTCAAGGTTTCTAAGTACATTCTCCTTGTTATATAGGTCCATTATGAGTAGTAAGGATCTATATTATATTGATACCTATCCAACTATTTGCACGTATATGCACACAGATGGAAATGATACGCATATACATATGCATATTACTTAACAACTAGTTCAATGGACAGATTCATATGTATTATTAAACCTATCCATCATTTGATTCCCTGATGTATTGACCTCTTCTGTCTCTTATGTACGTTTGCAGGTATGAGCGACTTGCTTTCGCCGTTCATTCTCATTTACGAGGATGATGCTGATGCATTCTGGTGCTTTGAGAGCCTTCTTAGACGTGTGGTAAGCCTTCTGTCAACCTAATCGGAATAAACACATACATGAATCGCACACACCACACACGCACGCACGCGTTAGATTAATAGATTAATGTTAAGTTTGGATAAATAGACATGTATTTATACGCCGTCTCTTCTATTATAAATTACGTATCTGGATGTATATATACACTATCAGAAATGCTACACGGGATAAAAACATCTCTCTCATAATGCTATATTATCAGCACGGAATTGTACACAAAAGACACATTAACACACATACATAGATACATGCATACTTGTGCAAATGTCTTTCGTCGTTGCAACCGGTTTTAAGTGCGTGTGTGCGTGCGCGTTTAATGACGCAACTGTGTATATGTGTGTAAATGTATATACTCACACGTCTATGTATATAAAATTTTAATGTTATATATGACACCATACTGACCATGTAGTAGTTTTATATAACAGAGGCAGAATTTTCAAATGGACGGACCGGTTGGTGTAATGAGGCAGTTACAAGCATTGACGTCAATTCTGGAGCTGACGGATGCTTACATTTTCAAGCATTTCGTAAACATTGGTGCTGACAGCTTCCATTTTGCTTTTCGTATGCTCCTCGTTCTCTTTCGCCGTGAGCTCTCTTTGGTGAAGCACTAGCATGTGGGAGGTACGTAGGATTGTAAGTAATACTTGTGTGTACATATGTATATGCAAATGTCTCTGTTTGGCTTTGACCTACTATTACTCAAAGGCTATACATCCGTAGTCAATCTTGGGAGTGAAATATATATACTCTTGTATTTACACATCTGAATACCTCCCCCTCTCTCTCTCTCTAATAAGTAGTCTTTGAGCTATACACATAATATGCATAATCTTTACTGTCCTTGGAATTGTATATACACGTATATCTATCTAAGCCCATGCTAGGCTTTGCATACCCTATGTATTCAATATGTATACACACACATAAATATATAGATAGGATAGATACGTACTTGTCATTATAGTATAAGAGGGTTTCATGTAAATCTGGTTTATGTGTATGGGTGGTGTTGTAATAGACACACATGCATTATTTATGTATGACCGCTTTATAATGTCAGTTTATCTACTTTTTATTAAATCAAGTGTACAGATACTGTCTTTCACGAACTTTTATATTAGATGCACTATGTATGTATAACTGTTCACATCTCTAATTGTATATATTCGCTTCCCTTAGATGATGTGGGCCGCTGATTTTGATTCATGGAATCTCCTGGGCACTGGAGTACCACTGTCCGGAACTCCTTGTCATTAAACAAACCGTCAGCTTATGCAAATGATGAAAGCGTCTCAGAAGACACCAGTTACATAGATTCAGGTAAGTGCACACACACACACACACACGTGTGTGTGTGTAGTATTGTGTCTCACATGTTTATTGTAATATATCTTTAATATGAAGGCTTGTTTATCGTGTAGGTTTTGGACAACAGAAAGGAACATCACCACTTTACACATCTCAAGAACAACAGACAATGGACATAACACCATTTGAAGACGATGACAGTGTTGGTTATCTGTCACGAAGCCCTCTTTGTGGAATTAGAGCGGGCAATTTTTGGCCTCGTCAATCCCGTCACAAGGTATGCTCTCCTTAGTACTAGTGATAAGGCTCTATGGTTAACTAATCATTTATAATTTAGTTTCTTAACTGGTACTTAATTAATTGATTGTTTATACAAGATACGGACAGTGAGCTCACTCCTTGGCAAAGCAGGCGATGACGAACTCTCGGTCTTTGTTGTTGCGGCAATCCTTATACTTAATCGATCCAGATTCATGAAGGATGTTCACTCTATGGACGATGCTATTAAGGTAATTAGTTAAATTTAAGTAACTATGATATGATATATTGTTAACAGATATGTAGATGTATATATCCATTATATATAGATGACATGTAACTGTAGTTAATATAGTGATATTAATATATTAATTATATTTTGGTTGTCTATAGGCCTTCAACGATATTCAGATGGAAATCAAAGTACGGACTTGTGTACGGATGGCCATCAAGTTGAGAAGGAAATCAAACACGAGTGATTTTAATTTATATATATTGTGCTATATCTTACGTTTTATATATATTATGTAAAATATTTTATGTTATATTACACACGCATATGTGTGTATTAATGATGTGTATTTTATGTTATATTACACACGCATATGTGTGTATTAATGATGTGTTTTATATGCAGCTGGTGAGACGTGCTGCTTTGGAAAAGAGAAAACAGCTTACAGAAGATAAATTAAAACTAAGGTAGCTAACTAAAACAAGGTTTTATTTTATTTTTATTTATTTTATTTTATTTTTTATTTTTCTATTTTTATTTTATTTTTTCCCTTCCATTTTTTACATTAAGGAAATCGAGGCTCGTTACACTCTCACCTTCAGCGGCGTGGTTTTCTTACACTCGTGGGTGAGTTTGTAACGAGGCTAATGTATTTCTGCTAACTCTGTATTATTAATTAAAAAAAATATTATTCTAACATAAATTTAAATTAATTATTATTTTTTATAATTTAAATTTTTAAAGTTTAAATCATTCAAGAGTATATTCGCTGAATAAGGCAAAGGGTACTTTAGGATCTGGTAGAGATCGTCAGCCGTCGATATCTGGACGGTGATAAAGGCATATTCGCGGAGCCCTAGTTGTAGGGATTTGTGGCAGAAGCAGCTCAGGACGCCGGATCGCTCCAAGCACGCCGGATTGTAAGCAGCAGATGAAATTTCTATGTTGATCTTTGCTTCTGAAGACGGATGGCTGCTCAAGGTACGCGTTTTATGAGCGATTGTGATCGATCCTATGTAAAATTAAGTGTTTCATGGGATTTCATGTAAAATTGAGTGTTTTCCGTGTTTCCGTGAGTGATTTCATGTAAGAAATGAGAATTTTCGAGAGATTTTATGAGATCACTAAGGGATTTTGAGCGATTTCATGGATATTTGTGTGTGCAGGCCGACCTCCGCCTCTCAAGCCTTACGAGAGAGCTCAAGGAAATAATGGTACAGGGAGTTCGGTATTTGCCCCTTCTGTACGACAACTAGCACCGCAGAGGCAATTGCTTCCTCTGCCGCCAATAACAACAACGGAACGACAGATAAACCCACCGGTAATCAGCTCGCCGATGTCCGGCATGTGCCAGTAACTGATGCAACCCAGGGCAGGGTCATGCCTTGAGACCTTGGGAACACAATAATGCAGGTACTACTTGTATTATACTATTATTTTAGCTAAAAATCACACACATAATGTAGAACCGACAAAAAACCAAGAACAGTTCACTTGTGTTTTAATAGCGAACTTATTTTATTGTTTATATATTATTTTGTCATGCTGTATATGTGCCATGTATACCATTGTTTGAAGATATATGTATATCCTCCTCTCTATTGTGTAAAACTAGATGTTTTCTTGGATTCTTATACTCATTGTATACATAATATAGCAAATTCATTTTATTTTTTCATGGTCTGCGTACGTTACACACCACACATATATATATATATATATATATATATATATATATATATAGAGAGAGAGAGAGATGGATGTGTTTTAGCTATAATATTTATTACATTATATTCTATACTTCTGTATAGCTTCTAGTATGTTGGATTTTTTAATCTTTGCAATTTTTCTGTTTTGTTTTGTTTGTCTTCGTTTATTATACATACATACTCTCCTCCTCTTGTGTAAGATTAGATCGCTCGTATAGATTTGTAGTACACGTAGAGCCAAGAGATAACTAGGATATTCTCCTTTATTGTTGTTTGTACCTAAATTTGAAAGTATTGTTTTTATGGAATTCTATGTGCGGATAACTAAAACCCCCTGCTATCTAAAACAAGTGTAAAATTGAAATTTTAAACGTGGAGCTATATGTATAAACAACATATTGTGTGTAGGTGTTGTGGTTGTGTTGATTGCCGGGGTTACAGTTCCAGTTCCATGACAGGATATAACAGGCCGTATCAATCATACGGGGACTGAATAATGCATACGGGGGATTGAATAATGCATATGGTGGATATTCGTATAACAGTGGTGGGATGTATGGGGCAAACTATGGGGCAAACAACTACGGCCTTGGAGGATCAACGTTTAACAGATACGGTGGTGGCTATGGTACGGCATGGGCGGTGGCTACAATGGGTACGGAGCCATGGGCAGTGGCTACAATGGGTACGGACCCCCTGGGAATCCCACGAATCCCGATCCCAAATGATCCGTACGGCCCCCCTCGTGCTCCCAGTTTCTGGCGATCCATGCTCACAGTGGTGCGTATTCTGTGTCTCGTGTATGTATGTGCTTATGTGTATGAGAGTTCTATGTGTGTGTGTGTCGATACACACACACACACACACACACACACACACAATATATATAAGAGAGAGGAGAGAATTGCTAATAAATTCCATCATTGTAGTTGAGTGGAGCGTTGAACTTTTTTGGACGCTTAGCAATACTTATCGACGAGAATACTCAAGCGTTCCATTTCTTTATCACCGCACTTCTTCAGGTTAGTATGGTTACATTAACCTAGTATAAGACATCGTAATTTTTAGTACCTGTATTGTATATTGTGTATATATACATATGTATACTTAGGTGTAATAATGTGGATAATTTGTATATGAAATGAAACCATATTAATACAAACCATATGCATATTGTATGTACGTAATGATAACATAGGTCATACTTATACATAACATTGTATATAGTATTGTCATTACAGACACACACACACACACACACAATATAATATTAGATATATAGAGATAGATAGATGAGAGAGAGAGAAGAGAGAGAGAGAGAGAGAGAACGTACACATACATCAGATATCTTTATTATACTTATGTATTTTCCGCATTGTAGTTATGTGATAGAGCTGGACTGTTGTACGGCGAGCTTGCACGGTTTGTACTGAGGCTACTAGGATACCGTACGAGGGCAACCAAGGGCAGGTCGGTTGCGGGAACGAAGGCGATTGGAGGGCAAAGAGATCCAGCCAGCGTCCGCGGAAATGGGAAAGGACGGGGAATGGAACAATTTGTGGCCAAATGGCGTGTCCCAGTAAGGTGTTGTGTAAATAAATATATCTATTTATATAGGAATCCATTCTGTATTTCTATGTATATATTGTTTACGGGCATATATATGTGCAGTTTGTAAATACATTATGAGTATATATATCTCTGTTGTATATTATTTTCATTTTAATATTTTATATAATGACATATTTTAGTTTAGTGTTAAAATTTGTTTCTTTTACTGGCAGTCATTTATAAATATAAGTTTTATTACATGGTTTTTTAGAGTGTCTGTTTCATAAGTTGTTTCACATGTAAGTAGTGATAAATTATATAAGAATTTCATTTGTTAAATAAAACAATATAATTTGAACTGTCTTGTACTATAATCAATAATGTACAATTATATTTATTTTTATAAAGAATTTGATATTTGAATTTGCTTAAATAAAACTTATATTAAACATGGTTCAAAACATTAATGTATAGAAAGAAAGTATGTGTATATGTTTAACATCGAAGCATCACATATGTAACTATATATACATCATAAAACAGTAATATTATATATATATGAAGTGTGCGTGTGTGTGCGTGTGTGTTGTATATCTCCTTTCTATACTATCATACATCCATATAAATTTTGTTATAAACCAATTTAGTTTAAATTTATTTACTAATTCACTAGAATCTCATACCCTTAATAACTATGTCCTGCAAGTTCCTCTCTAATGAAGTTATTATTTATAAATAATATTAATCATAAGTGAATACTGTATAAATAAAAGTGTACCCAGGTGTTATAATCCAGGTAATAATATTTTTTTTTTTTACATTTTAATTATAAAAACATAATCTTAACTTTTTTAATATAAACATACAAACCCTAAACCAGTTACCTTAACTATGAGGTTGGGTGATAAAAATAAGCATTGAGAATTTTCAGTTCTTTTTTTTAATTAAATACCTTTATTAATATACATATATTTTTCTTTTTATAAATACCCTTTAACACACTATAAAACTTAATATATAATATAACAAGTTAAACCACATTTAAAAAAAAAAAATTAACATAGATTTTGATTATTATGAAGAAAAAGGCTAAAATAAACAAAATAACATTATCAATAATTAAAAAAAGAAACAAACTATTTATATATTAATGTCTTTAATCATGTTTAATATAGATTTTTATTTAAGCAAATTTAAAAATTAATCACTTTATTTTAAATTTAATAAAATATTCTTATTGTACGGCAGTACATGCCGCCTGCACCTCATAAATCTATACAAATTTGGGCTGCCTTAAAACCCTTAAGCGTTAAGGGTTACTACATAAATTTTTATGTAGTATTACTATCGTATTCACCTTTTAAATGTAAGGATAGTTAAATTTTTAAGGGTTTTCTCCGGTTTAAAAAAACTCACCAGAATTGACGGTCTTCTCCGGTTTAAATCTATTGAATATCAAAAAAATGCTACCTCTCCAAAATGCTGCCTTGATCAGAACTGCATCACACTTATGATGAACAGCATGAGATATATAGAATCCTGTAAAATGAAGATGAACAAGCCCTAGCATGAGATATATAGAATCCTGTAAAATGAAGATGAACAAGCCCTAGAAAATATTGTTACGTGTGCCCTAACCCTAAGTTGGTATTACGAACACAGGCCGTGATCCCAACAACCACGGCCGGGATCACGGCCCGTGTTCGTAACAGTATTTACTGTTCATGAACACGACCATGGGAACACGACCCATGGCCGTGTTCATGAAACACGGTGAACACGGCCGGTATCCCGACCGTGTTCGTAACTATGAGTTGTGGAGGATACAACAACTCGCCCAAACATTGGGAAGGTTCTCAAGCTTCATCTTCTGCTTCTGATCAAGACACTGAAACTTCTATTTGAGCAATCCAAAAGCCTATTCGATAATGACTCGTGCCTTGTGATGTTGACGATCAAACTCTATTTGCATAATGTTCAACTGTGCATCTGTAACCAAAGATAAAAATGAAAACAAAAGCAATGGCAAAAAAATACCTGTGTAAGGAGTCATGAGTTGAGAGATAAGTTGATAACCCTTATCACTGACCATGTATAGTCTAACGTTCTCCCAGCAACAACCACTATAGGATCATGGAGTACATGGGCACCTCGAATCATATTGGACAAAGGAGAGTTTTGCCACACACGCATGTTAGGTGTACTTCTTAAAAAAAATGTTAATAACATAACAAGTTTCAACAACAACATACCTAGCCAACCACAATAGATGCTAAGAAACCTCTTCTTCGCATCACAAACAGCTTGCATGATTACACTGTAATGCTGCTTCCTATCAAAGAAGTCCTCATCGTCAGTCCATGAAGGTTGAATAATCTCAAAGTGCGTGCAGTCAATCGCTCCTACAATGTTTGGCAAAGTTGTTCCAGTTAACACCTGAAACTCTAAAGCAATTGTGCAATTTGCTACTCCTCTGAAGGGTATTTGCAGAGAAAACCAAACTGGTGAACTATTGCTGTTGTTGTGCTGTCGATGATTTCAAGAACTGTGCTTTCTCCCACTGCAAACATCTCCGACAATGTGTCCCTGTCAAGATTTCTCATAAGCTTGTACAACGTCACACCAAGCCGGATTGGAACTGGAACTGCAAGTTGAAAGTTTGTATTCTTCTTTTGGATGTCTGGTTTGAGCATCTCACAAAGCCAAAAGAAGGTGCGCTTTGACATTCGTAACTTGTGAAACCATCTGTCATCATCATAGAACTAACTTGTCCCACCAAGTATAGCTTCTTGGCCTCACCCACCAATCTCCTAAGCTTTTACTAATTAGGCAAGCCATCATTTGTTGTTGTAGAATGATAGTGTAGTCGAAGTTATCATCCTGGTCTTTTAACAAATCAAATACAGGACTTACATCAAACTCCTAGTGAAATCTTCGAAACCCCTCCACTGCTAACAATAAAGCTTGGCCAATGAGCTGCATTGTCCTAGGCCGGACACGTCATTCACCTTCTAAAGCATTGTTCAACTGTGAAAACAAATAAGTTTTAATAAACTGAAATCAATGAAAGAAATTCAAACAACATAAATGCAAAACACATGATCTAAACTAGACTCTCGAAGGTGTTGACAAATCGCAGCACTGAGATACGCAAACGACTTGGCAAATAACTCGCTAGAATATGCATTTCTAGCGAGCAAGTCCGTAGTGCGGGAAGCCAAATTGTAGGAGCGTTCATACTGCTGCATCCTCAAGTCAAATTGCTTTTCCCATCATCTGGTTCGATTCCTTCATGCACTAGATCATTGAAGCTGAGGTTTTCTTGTTCTTCTTCTTGCCACTGCTTCTAGGTGCTCCATCACTGTCTGTCCCATCAAAAGCATTAGGTAAAGATACATCTGTTGTGTCTGCCTCGCTCGCAATTGAACTTGGACTAGGGCCAGAACCTTCAGAAGCAAACACTAAGGTTGGTGTCGTTGTAGCTCGAGCTTCAGAGAAACTATCCACAGCATCGTACCAACCCTGCTCCATGTTTTTCGAAAGTTCCAGTGACACTCGCTCGTCCTGAGTGAGTACTTGGCAACTTCAGTATGTCTTGAATAATCTTTGATCTTCTTGTACATAGTCCAGATATTCTCCCAGCATCGTTTAACTTGATCAAGGTCTCTCTCGAACCCGGTCTTCTCAGCGAGCTGCTTGGTTATCTTAGTCCATCAAAAAGCTGTTGTTTGGGAGGAGTGTTCACGGCTTGTGAGCTCCCCACGTCCTAGAAACTCTTGCCTTTTAAGCTCAATCAACTCCATAGTTTCTTCAAATGTCCAGTTGTTTGCTCGTTGTCGTTTAGACATCTGTTCATTCTAAATGCAAAAGGTTACATGCAGTTAACATAGAATAGAATGCTCACCTCATTTGGAACATCATCTTCCAAGTCAATAATATTGTGTCATGCTCCCCGTCCTCGACCTCTACCTCTGACTCTCCCTCGACCTTGGGTACCACGTCCTCCATGAGCTGTCCCCCCAAATGCCAGCCTAGAGTTGATATCCGGGTTGGCTCCTTGAGATGCCAGCCCAGAATTGATATCTGGGCTAGCTCCATGTCCAACCCCTGAAAATGCTAACCCAGAGTTGATATCCAGGTTGGCTCCACGTCCAACCCCTGAAAATGCCAGCTCAGAGTTGATGTTTGGGCTGGCCCCTCGACTAGCTGCTCCAAATGCCAGGCCGAAGTTGATATCTTGGCTGGCTCCACGTCCATCCCCTGAAAATGCCAACCTAGAGTTGGTATTCAGGTTGGCTCCATGTCCAACCCCTGAAAACTCCAGCTCAGAGTTGATGTCTAGGTTGGCCCCTCGACCAGCTAAAAGTAGAGACAAACCTCCATGGCCAATTCCACTCACCCGAGTCTGCCTGTCACCTCTTCCTCCTCCAGTTGACATACCTCTTCTTCCTCTAATTGACATACCCAAACCCAGCTCTTCAGCACCATCATGCTCCATCACTATCAATTGTGATTCTTTGCCCGCCAAAACCAAAAAAAAAAAAAAAAAAAAAAAAAAAAAAATTAGTATAAAAAAATCATCGGCTAGTTTTATCACCAATTCCACTCACCCCAGTCCACTCCTCTTCCTCTCCAAATCACATACCCCAATCATCCACTCTTCTCCTCGCCACTATATCAACCCTAACTCTACCCGCCAAAACCAAAAGAAAAATCTAAGAAAAAAAACCCGCCATCAATAAATGATGTTTTTTCTTAAGGGTGTTTAAAGGACCTGTTTTCTTACCCTTAAGTTATGTGGAAAAAGTGCATTTTTTTGTAGTGACGTCACAAGTTAGAATTTTTTTATTTGTAGGTGCGACACAAAAACCCTTGAAGTACCCTTAATTTTATGTATTCTTAAGGGTGCACTAAGGGGTTTTAAGGGTTAGTGCGACCCCCACAAAACCCTTAAAACATATAAGTTAAGGGTTTTAAGGGTCAGTGCAACCTAGCCCTTTGTCTATACCAATAAATAAAACATAAAACACACTTATTAGATTAGATATTATTACTTAAGTAAATAATAATGAATAACAATGTTGTTTTCATAAATTCTAATTATTTATATTAATATTATAATTTTAAGATTGACAATATTAAATAGCAAAAGAAAACATATCTATTTTGTTAATAAGTGATCTATATCATTTTGTATATATAGTAAAAGCTTATTTATGTGGTGGGATTCATATATAATATAAATAATAATAAAAATTAATTTTTTTAATCGTGTACCAATAATATATTCTACTATATAAATATGTTTCTTGCCTAGGATGATAATTGTTTATGTCAAAACAAGTCACATCCTTTACAATTGTTTAACATACACACCTTTTTTTTACATAAATTTCATTTATTAATATTTCTAAATATGTGAATTATATATTTTTATTTAAGTGAATCCAAGTATTAGTCACTGTATTTAGAATTTAATAAAAAAAATTGATATTATTTTATAAAAACTTTTATAAAATTAATTATATATATTTAAGTTTATAAAAACTATAATAAAGTAAAATGAAATAAAATAAATATATCTATTTTATTTATAATTTAAATAAAAAAATGTTAGTAAATGTTATAATCTTGTAAATAGCTATATATATCAAATTAACTTTAAATTAAATATATTTTTTAAATATATTTTGATGGAAATTTTAGTTTAAAATTTTAAGATAAAAATGTAATTTGTAAAACTTTTAAGTATATATGTAAATAATTTTTTTAAATGTATATATATGTAATTTTTCTTATATAAATTGTTATGGCAATATGGAAGAAAATATATCTCCTTTCCATATAGTATATTATATATAATTGACTCTCTAATGTGACACATACTCTCTCTTTATCAGTCTTTAACCAAATGTGGGTTTATTAAGATGTTTTTAATCTTTTTTCGAAATGCTAATAAATAATATATAAAATCAATATCCTAAATATATTGAAGTGTACCCACACTATAAAGTGTTATAATTGTGGTAATACCAAGTCATTTTAAATCTCTTTAACATTTTAAATATAAAGACATTCAAATTTAAAATCTTAAGTTATCTCAATTTAAAAATATAATTATTTATTTGAATTTACTTTAATCATGATTAATTAGTATATGTAATAAAAAGTATGTCGGTTAAGGACTTTTTTATATACTTACAACATACAAAGTTTAACATGTTAATATAAATGTTGATCACCTATAGAAAATGCACTTTTAAATTAAAATCATATGGAATATCTAAAGTTTCAACTTTTAATAATTAATAATTTTAATCATTTAATTAACATCAATTAATAAAATTAACTAATCTTTATTACATAAATGTAGAACAATAGTAAAACCTTCTAAATAAAGAGTAAGAAATGATTAATAATTTCAAATCTAAGTGGCAAATTTTTTAATATTATGATTGAACATTATTTGAATGGAGCTTGAATATGACAACATTTAGTGCACCATTTATAAATTAGATAAAATTAAAAGACAAATCAATATTTTTTAAGAAGCAATTAATATTTAAACATCAACTTGCCAAGAACATATTACATTTAAAGTTTGCATAACTTTTTATAAAACAATTTCACAACATATAAAGAAAATGTAATGAAAAAGTTTATACATGGTGCATACTTTGTAAATAAGAATTGTTTAGTTATATTTAGATTTATAATAATTGTTAAAAGAACAATGTCATTGACATATCATGAAAATATAACAATAGTAAATTGTGTATAAATTTTTTAATTAATTATGCATGGATGTGTTAGACCTAGTCAAATGTAGTCTTCGGTGGGGATTAATGATGGATGAATCCACTAATATAAGTGTAACAAAAAAAAATTTAGTTTTGCTTGTGATATTTGTGAATGGAATGGACACCATTATTGCTTTTGTTAGTATTTTAAATGTTAAAAATGACGATACCTAGAAAGTCTTCAACCTTAAATAAATAAATTCAAAATTCAAAATTCAAATTTAAACATAACAAATTTTAATTTTCATAAAGCTTCAGTTATGGTAAGTTGCTCAAATGAAGTTTTATAACAAATTTGCATTGTGTAATACACAAAGTCATCTTATTTGTTTTATATACTTCTAAGGCATATAACTATAAAATTACAAGTGAGAAAGTGGATTGCTTAATTAATGGTGTGTCTGCTATTTTTCAAGAAGTGTAATAAATATATTATAATTAATTGAGTTTAAACTTTTAAGTGCTAATTGATTAAGGCTGAGAAAGTGACTTAGCATGGACTATTGATGCCTTTGGAAATGCCTCAAGAAAGATGAGAGAGAATTTTTATGAATTTTATTATACATATTCAAGGACATTGCATTGTAATGAATAGGTGTGAGTCATTATAAATCGCTTAAGCAAATATGTTAAGTTCATTCTGGATATAACAACAAAGGAACTTGCATTGGTGTATCATGAACATGGAATGCCAAAGAACATTGTTAATGATTGAGATGATTAATTATTAAAATAAAACAAGGTTATCTATGTAAAATGCTATAGGAGTGTAATAATGAATGAAGAGGTGGAAATATTTTTAAAATCAATGAACATGACTTAATAGATGCTTTATCATTTTAAACAATTTTATTTGAATGTTCGATAGAGAACATGCAATACTTGTTAACTTTAAGGTTTTATTATTTAACAATTAATTTATTTTTTACTAGTGTGAAGAATGTATATGGGGCAAATGAAATCAACGCCTTATAAGATTTTTATAAAGAAGATAAAGTAAAGAATTGAGTTTGCTTTTTAGAGGATTAATGATAAAGCAAATTTAAAAAAAAAAATTAATAATATTGCTAAGTGAGAACTCTTGGCTAATGTTGAATAGAAAAATAGAACATTAAAGATGTTTGAGGATATACAAGATCATCTAATATAAGACTTATGGAAGGGCCACCTTTAACTTTGATGTTGGTTTTGAAAAAAACTTATATATATTAATAAAACGTATAGACATGTATATAATAATTCAAGTGCTTTAAAACATTAATGTTGTTGGGAATGACATAGATATGTTAAATATTGATGATTGAAGCTATTTAATATAAATCATTTAAATTTAAATATAAGTTCCGACCAATTTTTTTTATAACATTTATATTAAATTTTAAAGAAAAATTACTTCAAAGCACAACTATAAGAGAAAGACATGTTTAACATATTCACACGATATCCTATAATTTAATAATAATTTGCAACTCACTATATTATTCAATTATCACATACACACTATGTATGTATATGTGTGTGTATATATATATTTGTTAATTTTAATATTAAATTCAATAGTCAAATTTCATTGGATATGTACATCTGATTTATATATATTATTATAAATTTCTTCATTATTATTCTTATATTTACTTATTTGTATGATATAAAATTTAAATCATCTCCTTAATAATTAATAAACCAGATTTTTCATTCAAACAATTTAATTTGATTTAATGTTTGGCCGGTACATACGATAAAGTTATTAAAAGTACGTTCATTATATATGCACACATAGACACATATATATAGATAGATAGATAGATATAATGTCTTTGTAAGAATTGAGTTTATTTCCAGTACATATAAGTTAACCATGTTCTTCACGTTCATTATAGATTATAATAAATTTAATTTTAAATAACAATAAAATTTCGGTTTAGTTGATCTGTAATTATTAGGGTTTAATGCTTACGTGGCATATAACTTGCTTGCCTGGCAGCCTACATGGCGTACCATTTTTTCCGAGTCCAGCAACACATCAGGCTAAGTGTATGCCACGTCATCACAGAGCGTGTGTAATATGTATGTTGTCCTTTTAGTGGCCAAATAAGTATGTTGTCCCTTTTAGTGGCCAAATATGTATGTTGTCCTTTTGTTTAAGTCATTCTTCTAAGTTATAAATTTAATTAACATATTTTGTTCAGGAGTGGACACATGGAGAAAGGGAAAGACTGGGCCAGCTGCGACGACGAGGAGGTAGCCATCGAAGAAGTCCGATTGGTGGTGCCGGGAGACAGATGACACGTCACAGAGAGTGTTCACGTTCAGGGTTGTGTTCCTTGGTGTCTTATCATGTATGGTTCTCTCCTTCGTCAACGAGTATCTCTCACTACGAAACACACAGTTGATCGTCGATGTGTACTGTGCACAAATCCTGGCCCTTCCTCTCGGTAAGGCAATGGCTATGTGGCTGCCGGATATTCAAGTCGGATATGGAAGATTTCATTTCTTGTTGAATCCCGGTCCGTTTACTATCAAAGAGCATGTACTTATTACCGTGTTTGCCAATGCCGGTGCTACCAGTGTGTTTTCTCTGCATGCTATCACTGTTTTAAAAGCCTTTTACCATAGGAAACTCAGTTTTGTAGCCGGCCTTTTTGTTACCTTAACAATCCAGGTAGGAAATTATAATAATGAATTAATTATATGATTTAATATTATTAAATATTTAACATTTTTTTTTAATGGTTTTTTAACATTATATGTGTTTTGGCAGTTAATCGGATATGGATTTGTAGGACCGTTCAGGAAGATACTTATTGAACCTTCACATATGTGGTGGCCGTCGAGTCTCGTTCAAGTTTCTTTATATAGGTAAGGTTATTTCATATGTTATATTATATATATATGTGTGTGTGTGTGTATTAATATTAACTTATTAATTAAAAGGTAAGTTATGAATTTAAAAATCTTATGAGCTACAAATTATAATAAGTTTATGATTAAATGTCAACTCTAATTAAATATACAAATTTTATTACCTTTGTGTATATAATTTAAAAGTATATAAATAATTACATTTTAAATAAGTTTTTGTGTGAATCATGCACATCCTTATGCAGGGCTATGCACGAGCAGGGTGGACGTATCAGGTTCTTCCTCGTGGCAATGTTCATGAGCTTCGCATATTACTGGTTACCAGGTTACTTATTCACCGTACTGACGTCGGTCTCGTGGGTCTGCTATATATGGAGGACTCGGTACTGGCGAACCAGCTTGGATCTGGAACTGCCGGGCTGGGCCTGGGGGCAGTCGGACTGGACTGGAGCACGATAGCGGGGTACATAAAGACCCCGCTGGCAACTCCGTTCTTCGCCATAGTAAACGTCATGGTCGGGTTCGTGGTAACCCTCTACGTCCTGGTACCGGTCTCGTACTGGGGGACCGGTCTCCTGGAGGCGAGGAGGTTCCCGTTGTTCTCCAAGCTGTATTCTTTTGATGGTCACAGGTACAACCACGACAAGGTTCTCACCCACGACTTACACCTGAACGAGCGTGGGTACGAGACGTATATGGACACCCTTACCTGAGCATCATCTTCGTGTACACGTATGCCGCGGGATTTGCCCTGATCACCGCAAGCATTGTCCACGTCCTGCTCAACCACGGTAAGGAGTTTTTCTATGCGTACAGAAGGCGGGGGAAGGTCGATGTACACACAAAGCTGATGAGAGCGTACAAGCAAGTACCAACCTGGTGGTTCTCTGCTGTACTGGTAGTCGGTCTCGCCGCTTCCATGCTTGCCTGTCAGTTTTTACAAGGAACTGCAGCTTCCATGGTGGGGGTGCTACTCGCTGTGTTTATTGGGTTCATCTTGACACTCCCCCTCGCTGTTATATATGCAACCACGAATCAGGTATATACATAAAGAGCATTCGCACTTCTTTGATACACTAATAACACGTCTGTACAGATGCTTAAGATTGTCTACTTCTTTTGAGACCACGTTTGGTTACATAGCACCGGGGAGGCCGATGGGGACGCTCTTGTTCAGAGGGTACGGTTTCACTACATTGGTTCAGGCTCTAGGTTTGCTTGGCGACCTGAAGCTGGGGCACTACATGAAGATACCGCCGAGGTACATGTTTCTGACTCAGGTGTTGGGGAGCACGGTTGCCGGAGCGACTTACCTCGGTGTCGGATGGTGGCTGCTGGACACAATGCCGCACATGTGCGATACCGAGAGGCTGGGTAACGTCTGGTCGTGTCCACATGACGAGATTTTCTACGACGGATCAATCGTATGGGGATTGATAGGACCCAGGAACATAATGGGGCCCCAAGGGTTCTACAGGAAGCTAAACTATGCCTTCCTGTTCGGTGCACTGGCACCGGTTCCGGGCTGGCTTCTCAGTAAGGTTTACCCGGAGAAGACGTGGCTCAAGAAGATAAGTATACCACTCATGCTTAGTGCGGCTTCCATGATGCCTTACGCAGCTGCAGTTAATTTTTGGAGCTGGTTCATGGTTGGGTTTATCTTTAATTACCTTGTGTTTAGGTACAGGAGAGAGTGGTGGAAAACGCATAACTACGTGCTGTCCGGTGCGCTTGACGCTGGCGTGGCTTTTGCTAATGTGATTATATCGTTTGGACTTAAGGATAATCATAAGGAGGTCTCTTGGTGGGGGAGCCCGCGGATGTGCAGTGTCCTTTAGCAACGTGTCCCACTGCTCCAGGGGTTAAAGTGAAAGGGTGCCCTAGTTTCTAATTGTTAAATTAAATACATTTTTAAAATTAATGAACGTTTAACAAAATTGATATGAGTGTATATATATATAATATATATATCATATTTATATTATTTTTTATTCATCGAGTTTTATAAGTAATTTTTTAAATTTATAAACATTAAATAATTAAAACGTACATCATTAAAGTGATAACTTCAAACGTTTTACTAAAAAAGAAAATTAATTTAAATAAAATAAATTTAAAATATATTTATTTAGTCCTGTATAGATTAGTGAACTATATAATAAATGAAGTTTTAACAGGGGGCATTCAAATAAATGAATAGAAATTTAATTTCATATCCTTATCAATGCTATCTTATTAAAATATACAATCCAACGGCTTAAACCTGATTAACTCAATATGTAAAAACCCTAATTGTTCTTCTGCAATGGCGGCTGCATCTGAATCCAGGGCGATAATCGAGAATGCAAAGGGGGAGAAGCTGATTGGTATTCTGACTGATACTGGATCCACAGATTTATGCATTTTATGTCACGGATTTCTCTCTACAAAGGTATGTATGATGTAGCCACTCATTACGTGCTTATACATCTCGTTACAGGATTTCTTTGCTTAAATCTCTTTCGGATGCGCTATGTGAGGCCGGCATTAGCACTTTCCGCTTCGATTTTTCTGGAAATGGGTATGAATTTGTACACACACAGATATATGTATGTGTGTGTGTGTGTGTGTGTTAGATAGATATATAGATAGATAGATACGTCTCTCTCGCTCTCTCACACACACACACTTTCCATTCATATCTCCAAGCTGCAAGTAGAGTCTTAGTGTGTGTGTGCGTGAGAGAGAGGTGAGAGAGAGAGAGAGAGAGAGCACATGTGTGTATACGCACGAACACATCACAAAACTAATATATGTATAAACACACATGCATGTTGCAGGGAAAGTGAAGGAAATTTGGCATATTGAACTACTGGGGGGAAGTCGAAGATCTCCGTGCTGTTATATTATATTGGAGAGCTCAAGGCCGGCATGTGGACTACATTGTAGGACATAGTAAAGGTATTTACATATTAATGTTATCTACAAGCTTGGGATACGTGGAGAATGGGGAAAAAGCCTAGAGTTGCACTTGAACTTAATATTTTTCAGGTGGTGATACTGTGCTGCTGTATGCCTCAAAGTATGGAGATGTTCACAAGGTTGTAAATGCAAGCGGACGTGGGGATCTTAAAAATGGATTAAGTCTCGTCTCGGGAAGGACTATATGGAACGCATTGAGCGTGAGGGGTTCATTATGTTGCACAGACAAGCATGGTGTGTGTGTGTGTGTGTGCGCGCGCGCGTGTGTTACCATGTTAAGTTCAGGGGACTTTAAAGTGACTAAGGAAGACTTAATGCAAGGGATAAACACGGACATGCTTGGAGCAGCACGTAATATCCCGAGCACTTGCAGGTACTCACACACACACACACACACAGAGACTTATGTATACGTTCTCCTGTGTGATGACGATACATGGTTCACAAGATGACTTGGTTCCAGTTGAGGATGCATACGAGTTCGATAAGCTTATAAGAAATCACACGCTGAAGATTGTGGAAGGGGCTGAACATGGTTATACAAACCATCTTCCGGAGCTTAAGCGCGAAGTTTTAAACTTCATTCTGGCTGGGCGAGCATAGAAAAACTTGACAAGATATATATAAACAAGGTATGTATGATATACTTTATGAACACATAGTTATAATATATATTGTATAAACGTTAATATTATATTATATATGGTTATATGTATTAGAGTGACCTTAATTGATTACAATTTGCTTCATTGACTCAAATAGATACAGACACACACCACACACACACACACATATCAACAGGAAGTTCTTGTATCAAGTTGTATATGGGTGCATTTTAGAGAATAATCAGATTGCATCCACATTTTATTTCTATAATGTATGTATATGCGCATTAAACATAGAATAATCAACAACAAACGATACAGGGATACATTTTGTATGTTTAATAAAGTTAAATGTATACATGAAGTTGGTTTGCTATATATTAATTTTTACAGAAGAAATAGATTTTAAACTATGTTATATGAAATGGCGTCTCTCTTTTCTTCTTGTTGAGTGTAGCACTTAACTTAATGCAAAAGAAAGGCACACTTCTTAATGCAACTCATCACTTTGGTAATCTCTCTCTCCATATGCACCAAATGATAATGCCTGTAAAAGCACTACACTACAATACGAAGAAGTTTTTGGAGCACGACCAGCTTGTCAAGGTATTGGAGATCCACAACCAGCCGGTTTACCAGTCCGATACAAATAGTTACCTGGTTAATATAACTGTCGAAGATAAGACTCATTCCGAAGGAGGTGTACACTTCAGCTGTATATGCTCTGATTAGAACACGGGGGTTTTCAAAGTCATTATAAAGTAGCTTTGAAATGCATTCTTTATTATATTTGAAATGTCCTTACAGCCGTAAACATGTGCATTCACTCATAGAGGAGAATTGTTCTTCTCGTTAGTGATGATGATGAAGGGCTTCTTAATTTCTTACATAAACAACGAGTTCTAAGTCAACAAGTATCAATAGCAACCATAATAGTGGAGTTCTTGTAGTTACATGTACATTTTTTGCATTGATTTAGTTAGTATTGGTCTAAACAAGGTATACACAGTTTGGAAAGTAATTTTGAATAGATTTGTCATAGGAAATAGTTACTTGACTATTAGAATTATTTAAAACTGAAATAATATTTGAGTATTGCATCACCATTTTAATTAATATCTCAAGTGGTCATCTAATTTGAATGAAGTGAAGACTGATTTTGAATTAACAAAGACTTCCTAAACTGTTATGGAATTATGGATGCCTCACATTTTAAGTTGAACTTGTTAACTAATGGTCTTGCTCCAGATTATTTTAATAAGAACAAGGACTATTTCATTGTTATGTATGCAATTGTGGATATGAACACTAGATGTTTAAATGGTACACCATGTAGTGTTAATAACTTAACACTTGTTATGTATTTTTCTTTATAAAGCATCGTCAAGTTTTAATTAGTGATCCAATATGAGAGTTTCGTGAATACGTGTACTATGGCTATATGAATTTATCATGGATATGATTCAGATCTTTTAAAGAATTTTAACATGTTCAATTTCTTATTTGTATCATAGTTAAAAAGACTTTCGATATTTTAAAAGGTACTTCAAAAATGTTAACATAAAGAATTGAGATAGAAAATATACAAGAATTAACAAAGTTCATACATACATACATGTTGCATTTTCATAACTTATGTAACTTAGTACATTTTTACTTTTAAGAATTGTATTATTATTTAAATATAGTATTAATTACAAGATTGTCTTTTTAATTAAAATGATATTGAAATCATTTTTCTAATTTAGAGTAAGTACTTCGACGGTGCCATGGGAACAATCCTGAGCCATGTGTGTAACACACTTGAAAGAGTAAAGACATAAGAGTTTAACGATGCTTAATTTTAGAGGAGCTTTTGGAGGTATGTTAAATATTTTTTATATATTTATTTTATATATGTCTTAGGTGTGTTAAGCACAATTGATAATATGATGAAAATTTCATGTTAAAAAAAAATATGAATTTCTTTAAAATATTATTAATTTAAATAAAGCAATGATATGTTAATAAACAAAGAAAGTAAAAATGTATTAATAAAAAATAAAGAAAAGAAAGATGTGTTTTCTATTTAAACATTTTTCTAAAATAACTTTATAGGTTTAAGAATGCTTAATTAGCTTGTGACACATCTTATTCACACATATTTACTTCTTTTTCTTTTCCAAAAGCACATCTTTGCTTTATTTCATTAGCACTTATTTAGAGACAATTCAAGATTTTCATCGTTTTATCAATTATGCTTAACAAGTTAATATTTTTGTAATTAGTATATCTTTGTTTCTTTTAGTAACACACATGTTTACTTTCTTTCATTAACACTTAATTATAGAGAGTTCATAGTTTTCTTAATGTGTTTAAGTCTCTTTCATTAATTTTTACCGTAACCTTTATAATAACCTTTATGAGCATTTAAACCAAATGTAATTCTACAAAAAGGGTTTGAGAAAAGGTTTTTAATGTAGCCTTTACAAAAAAACTTTTACAAAGGTTTTTATAAGTTAACATGATGCAAAGTAAATACTTTTCAAGTCACAAACATATATGTGAGAGGGAATTCTTAAAAGTTTTATTGGAAATGTTTAATGTTCAAAAGCTAGTTATCGTCCTTAGTTATCACAAAAAAATTAAGTGTTACCATTTTTTAATTTTAGTTGAAAATTCACTTTTAAGAATGTAGTTTGCACAAATGAAATATTTTGTGTTATTGGGCCATTGATTATGCTCCTTATCAAGTTTGCCTAGCTAAAGCTCACTATTGAAAACACAATAAATATTCAAGATTGGCATAAAAAAGATTTATATGCCAGAACCATAATTCTTGCTCTACTAAAGCTTATTAGGATTGGTTGCTAAAAAGACATATAATGCTAAAAACTTGTGGGAGTTTCTTGATAAGTGTTACAGTGGTCTTTCTAAACTAAAACATTAAAGCTTGAAAATAAACTCACATTTTAAACTAGGATTATAATTGTCATGTAAATGAATTTAAAAAGATTGTAGAATGTCTTGCTGAGTTTGGCATTGAAGTGAGTAAGTTATCTCTTGGATTTTTTTTTTTTTTATATTCTCTAACGTCAGGGTGGTTGTGGATATCATAATGACCAATAGTGGGTAAATTAGGGAAGTCAATAGCCAATTAATGACGGTCTCAAGTTGCTTTTTGGTTCTAATAGATGGCCTCGTACAACTTGTGAGGAGGTCATTGCCCAACGAGATGGTTGGGTTAGTCATAATTATCATAGAGTACAAGCCACTATTTACTCTGAAGTTATGTATTTGGGTAATAAATCTGCACATTTGATCGAGAGTGTGGTACTTTTGACAAAATCTCTAAAGTTTTTCATGTGCCAACTATCCATGTGAACTTATTATCGATGGCCAAATTAGCTCAAGAGGGTATTCATGCTTTGTTTGATGATAAAGTATGTTGATTATCATGAGATGATAAAGATTACTCAAAGTGTCATAATTTTTACTATGACTCCTCTTTACTTTGGATGTTTGATTGTTGTTACTTACTGAACTATATTGATAAACTCTAGATGTAGTAGGAAACAAGCTTGCTTAGTGCATTTGGGTATCTAGTGATGGTCTGGTCGGGTGTCATTAAGTATTTGGAAGAAATGCTAGGCGAAGTTAAAACTTACCTTTTAAAAAACTCTTACCATGGTTTTTCATGTCCCAGTTGGGTTAATGGTTAGTTCTGGTGAGTCCGGCATGTTGGATATGTTTAGAAATACCCTTAGGTTTGACAGGTTAGGGTTTAGGGGTCAATGGATCGTTAAGTTAACTCACCAAGTATATTCCCTTTGGGAATGAGATTCTATGCTAGCCCATTTATGTAAACAGGAAAACAAGGGGGAAACCTTTGTCACATATATTAAGTAGTACATGTAGGAGAGCTCCTGCGTTCATGACTGTTGAACATATAATTTTCCTGCAAATTAAACTTAGCAGTGGTCACCACCAATATACCCGTATTAAGGGTCTATCGGAATAAGAAGGAATAATATAGAATACAGATCAGACTTCAAAAGGTCAGGAAAGGTAAGGATGGCAAGGTATGTAGTAGGTAGTAGTACTGTGGATCCCGTCACATTACTCAGAAAAGAATAGTATACATCATAATAGTAAGAAGAGTAAGAGAAAGACGTATTGAGGTGAGAAGAAACTTATATTATGTCCGCACACGGCACATAGTACAATCATATAGTATACTCGGGATCCCTTTCTAGTCCTACAAGTCACTAACGTAATACGGGAGAGTTACTACCGCAATACGATGTTTAAGGCAAAGTACGGCATTCTTGGATAAGGATAAGGAGTTATAGTAACTGAATGGATAAGGCTAAGAGGTAGTTACTATAACTGCTAATACGAGACCAAGAGTACGGGTATAAATAGACCAGACTACTTCGATATATCCATCCCACTCTCGATTTTTCACAATATTTACTATTTTTGGTGTTTTTCCCATTATATTTGCCCATGAAATAAACATAACAAGGAATCTTCTAAATGTCTAACTATAATCCTAACATCCCCCCAAACTAGAAGCATTGCATCGCCCCGATGCAACCTTACGATGTGCCTATTGTTCCGCAAAAAGATGTGACAAAGGCCTTGAGCTTGTGGTTTTCTTCACGTAATTTGTGTACTTCCTCTGTGTCGTTTGTGGTTATGGTTGTCGTTGGGTTGAAATCGCTCAGCTTGTCATGGATGTTGCGTACTTGCTCAGCTTGTGTGTGCACGGTGTCCATGAGTACCTTGTGTTGTTCGTACAGACATCGCATGATGTTCGAGTGCTCCTGGAGTTGTTTATCAATGGCATTACAATGGTCATGGAGTTGTTGAGTGAGAATCGCTTCTCCTCGTTGTACCGCTACTTGTTGTATGATGGAATCGACAACACTCTGAAGATGTGAAAGTTGACCTTCGAGAGTAGTATCATTCATTGGGTCTTGCGGTGGTAATCCGGGTGAAGCAGTTTGATCACATGTGCGCTTAGAACCCCTAGGTGTGTCCCACTCCTGACGATCTGAAGCGTGATGCCCCATTTGTTGTAGTGGTGAATAGGGCTCTTGCTCCTCCCCTTTATCGTGTATGTCATTCTTGGCTTGTTGTCTAGGTGTGGTAAGGGCGAATGCGGTTCTTGATGTGTCTATTGTATAGCTAGAGTCCGTACTTGCTCTATTGGAGTTCCTACCTATGGTGTTATGATGAGAGGAGTACTTGTGGTAGGATGAGTTGATGGTGGTGATGGCATTACGGTGTCCTCCGTATGGATGTTGTTTGATGGTGCCGAGTCCCCACACTCCATGTGTGTTGCAGAGGTTGGTGTTGTAGGTTGGTTGTGATCTCCCGTGATGGATTTTGGTGGTGTTGTGTCTTCACATTCTATGTGTGCTGCAGAAGTTGACGCCGTGGGCTTGTTACGCATTCTTCGAAGGTCTCCCCATGGTAATGGTCTCCTCTGTAGGACTTGATCATCTTCTTCCTCGTCCTCCACAAATTGAAGCGTCACTACGGGTTCCTGTGTTTGTTGTTCTTCTGGTTTCTTTGCCTATGAGCGTGGTCGTTTCTTCGGCTTGGTTGGTAGTGGTGCGTCCAAATCACGAGTGTCAAAACATTGTTTAGGTACTATGAATGAGACTTAACCAAAACCCCATCCTTGTTGTGAGTACCAGTGTACTTGTTGGTGCTAAATCTACGTGCGTAATACGGAGGGCTATTAGAATGTGATGAAACACCGAAAATACGGTTGTCTCCTTATTTTGCTTTTGGGATTGTGTAAGTTTGCAACTCACGTTGCAATCCCACCACGACTAGCTCCCCCAATCCGGTTTGTGTCCCTGTTCAATATATGATAGACGTACCCGATTTCCTTATTGAAACCTACAGGAGTTTTGCGGAAGGCAAATGCGGTGGTGATAGCCTTGATGCGGTTCTTATGAGGTTCCGTAAAATGGACGTTGGTGCTGCGTTGGCAGTCTTCTGTTTTTGGAGAAACCTGTCATAGTTGCGGTGTAGGCTTGTATGTATGGTGGACTTGCGGAATTAAATCAAAAGAAGTGTTTGGATCTGGGAATTCAAACACATCCCTAATGAGCCTACTTGTGAAAGCGAATGCCTCGCCATGTAGTTGTAAGGCCTTGAATTGTGATGTATAAGCCTTAATCGCCTAATCGACTAAGTGTTCACCCTGTTGATTCAATCATTTGTGAAAAAATGTGTCAAAGTATTTCTCCAACTGCATTCATTGTATCCATTCCCGTATATCCGAAATGAGTGTTGGCGCTGGACAAACAATACAGTACAATACTGGCGAAAGTGGAATTGAGATTGCCGGTTCAGACTGGGATGCTGTATTCAGTGCTGTATGCTTGTTGTATCGGTGTGTTCATCGATTCCATTACGGTGAATGAAGGAAGAAAAAGATGAAAGATTTAAGAACGTAAGGAAGAAGAAATTGAAGAAGAAATGGGAAACCCTAGCGTGTGCATTCGGTTGGGTGATGTTGCCATTTTATACTTGGAAAATTTATGGTCTGTCAGTGTCTTCTGAGTAGTCCATGTGTCGATATCGGATTTGCTGGGTGTGTGAACCCTTGGTTTTAATAGATTTGACAGAGAATATCTCATCATTGGATTTTGTATTTCTCGAATTTCCCCATGTCTTGGATTTCGATATTCCCTCGTATGAGTGATCCTGTCCATGTTTCTAGAAGATTTTGCTTATGTCTATCCGCCATGTTGATACATGCTTTTCTAGGTCTTGTTCCAACTTACGGTTGTGATCGTATTCTAGGTCGTTGTTCAATTCGTGTTCGCTTTGTTGTGTAATTTGTGTTCTGGTTTGCTGTGTGATTCTAATTCTGGCTTGTTGGGCATTTCATATTTCGGGTCATCGTCAAGATCGTCTCTGGCTTGTTGGAGGTATATTTTCATATGCAATTTGTATTGTTGTAAGTAGGACTTATGTTGTACATCATAAGAGTGACGGTATTGTTAGCTCGTATATCGTAATAATGTATGGTCCATACCATTTAGACTTGAACTTATGTCCGATGGCGGAGATTTCCTCGATAGTGCCATACCATTTCTCCGACGGAATATGGGTCATCGTTGTACTCTTCACATTCGATCGTGCCATGCCTTAATATGTGTTTGAATTGCTTGTATTGAAGACTGCTTGTTGTCGTTTCTCGTCAAGCTTTTCGAGTTGTAGTAATCGTTGTTTAACTTGTTTTGGTTCCCAATATTGTATTCGAGTGACATCTGTAATGATGGTATGATATATTCAATAGGCGTAATGGCTTCTAATCCGTATGTTAGTTAAAATGGTGTAAACTTTGTTGCCACTTTATACGTATGCCCATAATGCGGATGTGAGTTTTTTGTCCCAGTTTTTGCGATTTCGTGTTCACTATCTTGGTCAATACGGTCTTCAATATTTTGTTAGTAGCTTCTGCTTGACCATTGCCTTGTGGATAATACACTGTGGAGACGTAATGCTTTACTAAGTATTCATTGCAAAGTACTTTGATGATGTTGTTGACAAAATGAGTTCCCTAGTCACTGATAAGTTCCATTGGAGCACCAAATCGTACACAGATTATGTTATTAAATGGTGAAGCTATCGCATTATGAGATTGCTGCACAACGCGTGTAGCTAAGTTTATCTACGAATATCGTAGAGTACTAATATATATTATTCTTCTTGCTGCTTTTAGGATTGATTGATCCATAAAATCCATTTCCTCATTTCATAAATGGAGCTAATGGTTCTATTGGATGTAGTGGTTGAACTTGATGACGTGGAGCTGGTTGATGTTCGTTACACTTTAAACATTTCTGATAATATTCTATAGCATCTTTGAATAAGTGGGCCACCATAATCCGGACTACAGTATTTTGTGTGCTGTTAACGTTCTTGCAAAGTGTCCACCATGTTCTCCTGAATGGGCCTCTGTAATACGAGCTAAACTTCCTCCATTGGTACGCATCTCCTTAAGACTTCATCCCTTCCCCTCTTGTATAATATACCTGATATCATGTAGTATGGCTTGGATCATAAGACGAGTTGTTTGCATTGTTGTGTTGATGCATATTTGTCTGGTGCTAATTCGGTGGTTAGAAAGTGTTCAATATCTTGTAGATATCCTTGGTGATGGTAGTGTTTTAGTTGTTCTTCTTGTTGTATATGAAATAAACTAGCATCTGGTAGTTCATCATTCACGTTGCCACCTTTTCTTCATGCGTAATACGGCTTAAAAATCTGCTTGTTGATGTAGTTTGCCTGGTTTGTGGATGATTTGAAAGTCGAACTCTTGCAAGAGTAAGAACCAGCACTAATCTTCCTTCTAACTTGGTCTTGCTCAATAAATGTATAAGAGCTTGATGATCGACAATGAATTTGACCTTATTTGCTAACAAATAATGCCGAAATTTCTTGGCTGCATAGACCATTTCGAGTGCTTCCTTTTCCATAGTCGTGTAGTTTTCTTCTGCAGGTGCTAACCGTCGACTCACATAATATAATGGACGATCTTTTCCATCTTCCTGGGTTTGTGTTAATATGCATCCGATAGTGTATGACGATGCGTCCACTTGTACATGAAATTCTTGTTTCCAATTTGGGCTAGCTAGAAGGAGCCTTCATTAATGCTTGTTTCAGCATGCTAAAGCTCTGTTCGCATTATAGGTCCCATTTGAATGGTTGTCCTTTCTGGTTGACGGTGGTCTGACACCATCAAACTGCCAGCCGCGCGGACGAGCCACAAGATGAAGCGCAGAATAAGGAAGGTACCACATGTACGGACTGATGGCAATAGATGTCAGGCAGCGGCGTAACAGGGCGTAGATCCGATCGTCCGGACCAACTACCCGAGTACGCAAGACAACACGTTGAGGGAGGCGCATAAATGAGACAGACAGGACTCTGTCACAGGGCAGCAGACCAGTAAAGAAGCACCACCTATACCTAGGGTCTAGCGATAGGTGACCCACTATATAAGCAGGAAGGTTGGTAATGGGTCAGGGTCTTTTGAAAAGTCAAGTTTGTGTCTTGTATCTTGCTCCCCTGTCGGAGGTAGTTTGTACTCAGACATGCAATATATATATATATAAATACATGCTCCTTCTATTCACCATCTCATCGGTGATTCCCCTCTTGCTCCACTCCTAGGCCAACCAACGCACTCTGCTAACCTCCACAGTGATACCCTAGGAGAACTCCTCCACTCTTGTACATGGACCCTCGCGGTGTCTAGGTAGAGACCACTCAACACCTTCCAGTACTCCCGAGGTAAGGCCGGCCCTCCGGTTCAAACCCCAGGGGTTGGATGCTATCCACAGCGTCCTAGTGACCACCGAGGCTTCCTAAGAAGCACCACATCTGGCCTGCGAAGTCCCTGACGACCATTTGTGGCCAAGTCTGAGAAACACAATATCCAACAACGAGATATTCCCTGCCGAATCTACTCAAAACCAAGATATTCACAAAACAAACAAATCAGAAAACGACGCGTGAACTATTCAGAAATATCTGACATGCCATAAATATAATGGTGATACCAGCATAGTGGCACATGCACAATTAGGTTCCTAATTCTCCTTCTTCTTCTTCTTACACAGATTTTCTCCTTCTTACACAGTCCGATTTCCCCCATCCATTCACAATCTTCATTTTCTATAGAACATTGGGCAACACATACCATGGATGAACTCACCAACACAACAAGCACTTTTGCTACATGTTAGCAACATGACTCCCAGTCTAAACCTGGTTCTATACCGTGTTGCTCACCCATCACCCACTCTCATCTTGATATACAAGAATGGATACAACAAAAACAGCTAGAGAGGTACTTTGACACATTTGTACATAAGCGATTGGATGAGCAGGGAGAACACTTAGTCGATCAAGTAATCAAAGCTTATGTATTGCAACTCAAAGCCTTACAACTACACAGTGCAACATTCACATTCACAAGTAAGCTCATGAGAGATGTCTTTGAGTTACTGCAGCCCGGGGAGTATTTGGAGACAATTCCACATATTCACACTTACATTCATGTATACACCAATCAATATGACAAATTTCTTTAGAAGTAGAAGACTTCTAATGCAACATCGACATTCATATTACGAGAGCTGCATAAGAGCCATATTAAGGTGGTCATCACTACATTTGGATTTTGGCAGACTCAAGCAGGATTTAACAAGGAAATCAGGTATGTATCTTTAAGTGAGCAAGGTAGAAAGGTAGACTGGGAGAACTAGTCGTATTAGGATTACAGCGAGAGCTACAAACTCTCCACAACCCCAAAAGTAAGGATAAGGAGACCACTATTTTCCCAATTCTGACCGAATTTTATTGGTGTTGCATATTATGTACGCAGATTTAGTACTAGCAAGGACACTTGTAATACTGGTTAGGACTCACATCACAATATCTAAATAACATCTTTGACAGTCATAATTTGAATGCCATGTTACAAGTCAAGCCTAGGAAAGACCGCAATCACAGGGGAGAAGGCCAAAGGAAACGCATACACAGGAACCCGCATATCAATTTCTTGACGACAATGACAAAGAGGATCAACAGATGCATCGTAGACCAATGCCACGAGGGGACAATCAAAGGCCACGCACTAAGCATTCAACACCTGCTCCTCCAACATACATGGACTATGACAATTCAACACCAATAATCACACCACCAGAGGAATCACACAAAGACAATGACATGATACCAACACCACTAACGACTACCTCCACCATGTATCAACCATCTACCACAAGTATGATCCCACAAGCAATGCCACATGAGGTATGGAATACCATGGAAAAGGTACAGAATCCGAATGTTTAGGAACTACATCAAGAATAGGATTTGTATCACCGACACCTCGACAACAAACCAAGAACAACACTTAGCATAAAGGGAACAAGCAAGAACCACACTCTAAACCACAACATATGGGGCATCGTGCTGCAGATTGACATGAGCGGGACACATCTAGGAGCTTCAAGCATACTCAAGATCAAACAGCTTCACCGGGACTATGGATTGCAAACCAACCAACGTCAAAAACACCAAATGAGGCAACTCTCGATGGTCAACTCTTACATATTTGAAGCGTAGTCAACTCCTTAATACATCAGGTGGATGTTCACCGCAGCAAGACAACTCTCTCACAACAGGTTCATGATCGTTGTACCTTGATGGACAAGCAACTCCAAGAACAATCCAACATCACATACGAGCAACAAAAGGTATTCATGGACATGATGCACAACGTCCTTACCAAGCTAAAGGATTTCAACCCAACAAGTACCACTACTACACAGGACACAAAAGAACTCTACAAACTCCATGAAGAGAACCACAAGCTAAAGACATTCATGGCTTCCATCTGTGAGATGACAATAGGGTCATCATAAGGTTGCATCGGGGCGACGCAACAGTTCAGTCCAATGGGATGTTAGAATCATAGTTAGTCATATAGGAGATTTCAAGTTATGTTTCTTTCTTTGGCATATAATGGAAAAAACACCAAAATAATACATATTGTGAAAAATGAGAGTCAGATGGGAACACAGAATTACGGGCCACAATTGTAATACAATAGAAGAAGAAGACAGAATTATGGGCTATAACCAGACTGAGACGGAATACATATTAATAAGCTAAGCAGAATACGGCTTATCCATAACGATAAGGAAGAGGTTACATAACTAATTGATTAAGAATGAGAAGAAGTTACAATAACTGCTAGTAACATGACCGAAAGTACGGGTATAAATAGATTAGAACAGGACTAGGAAAGTATCCCAAGTATATTGTAATTATATTATGTGCCGTGTGTGGACATAATATAAGTTTCCTCTTACTCTCAATGCGTCTTTTCTTGCTTATTACTCTGATCTGATGTATACTATTCTCTTCTCACTACTGTGATGGAATCCGTAGTACTATTACCTACTACATACCTTGCCATCCTTACCTTTCCTGACCTTTTAAAGTTTGATCTATATTCTATCTCGTATTCTCTTTATTCCACTCGGCGACCACTATTATGTTTCAGTTTAGAGTTTCTTAGTTCAACACCCCAGACAACAAGTCAAAGTCGAAAAGATCAAGATACTCCTTTTTGAGTTGATCAGTAATTACATCATGATGATCATCTGAGGGATTTAAAGAGGGAATGGAAGAGCATGAAAAAAAAATAACAGAAAGTAAGGGTGAGACAAATGTAATGGAAGCAGAGGTAAAAGCAAACAAATCAAATGGAATAAAAGTAAGAGAAATGAAAGAAAGATAAGAGAGAATTAAATAAGAGAGAGACTTTTCAAAGTCACACTTGGCATGATTGTGAGTTAACCAATTTATATCAAGAATAAGGTCAAAAGCTTGACTCGACACCATTTGTAAAGATTGAAGCTCAAGCTCACGATCATCCACATGAACACGATGTCAATCTCATCCCATAAACAAGCAGTGTGTCTGTTGTCATAAAGAATGAAGACTGGTTTTCTTGCATGACGCAAATGAAGACGGCAACATGTAGCAATAGACTAAAGAATAAAAGATAAACTTGAGCCTATATCAACCAACATTGAAAGAAAATAGAACATGTCGTGTTATTAAATCGCGTTTGAAAAGTAAAGACCAAATGAATTAGTCCCAAGTGAACCCCTTGATGATATTCCTAAAAGGAAGACGGAGGGTCACTAACTTATTTGCATAAGGACCCTCCTTTATTCGTGCAATTCTTCATTTTTTTGAAAGATCCACTACATCAAGACCTTCCATTGTAGCATTGCCAACTGGATGTTGTTGACGCCAAGGTTTTCACCACGGAAATGAAGAACACCAATTGGGAAAACATCAATAGCGCCAATACGTGTGTCCAACCTCATCACATGCCCAATAACGGACCGCACGTCCACGGCCCCAACCTGTACTAGTACATGGGCAACAACAACATCAACCTCCATTTACTAGAGCTAGTGCATGCACAAGCTTTACAAGGTCTTAATGAAGTGCTAACCACAACATACTTAACTTGATAGTCCGACATGTTAAGCTTTGCATAAAGCAAAAAGCTTCAAAAGCGAATACCAAACTACATCACTGACTCAGATGGCTCCTGACGAATATAATGTAACTGTTAAAAAGCATCGTCATAATCGTCAGCATACCCAAACGTGCATTTGAAAACATTGAAAGAATACTTCAATCCCCACTAGTTGTTGCATTCAAACCATTGTATTACTGTAATGTTGTCCCTTTAAGACAAGTAGGAAACTTGCACAAACACCGAGCATCACCCATGAATGATATATGGTGGCCATGGTGAAGTGATCAAATCAATGGTACACATCATCCCTAGGACTTCTACAGAAGAAATCCGACTGAACTTAAATTCACAACAGGACCATGAGGAGTAGCACCATGAGTTGTGAATGCCACCATCAACTGAGATTGATTGTTTAGTTACACCCACATAGCATTCAACAATTGCATAAGTAGATGTAGGATTTGCTTGTTGAGCATTTATAAACAAATGAAAAGAAGATAAATCTACAAGAATGGAACATATCTAAATAATAGAAAAACTTAATTTAAAAAGATAAGGAAGATTTACAAAAAGGACACAAATTTGAGTGTTCCATAGGGACAATTAAATATGCCCCTCACCTCCACCAATGTGAAAGCTCGAAATATAAGAATGTGCATATCATATTAGCTCAAAACCCTAACTTATATACAAGTAGTTCATATTAAAACTAATTTAATAATTATCAAAATTTCATTATGCTAATAATAAATATATGGCATTGTGTAGTTGTACACCTAGATCTTACAATGTGATGTACACTCGTGTACACTATGTATATATATATACTATATTTATATATTTATATTATTTTTCTATTCATTGAGTTTTGTAAGTAATTTTTAAATTTATAATTTATACTTGGCCGTATATATATCAAATTATAGTAAGACCTAAACATTAAATAATTAAAAAATACATCATTAAAATGATTATTTTCAAAGTTTTACTAAAGAAAAACAAATTAAATAAAATAAGTTTAAAATATATTTATATAGTCCTGTATAGATTAGTGAAATATATATTATATGAATATTTTAATTTTAGTGCACACACACACATATAGAGATATATGCAGTGAATGGGGCATTCAAATAAATAAAAACCTTTTTAATTCTTTTTGATTTTATAAATTGATATATTGGTTTAAAGAAATTATAATTTGATACACTGTCAATCTAAAATTTTAAATTGTCCAACTAATACACTCGTACTAACTGATCCTTTTATTAGTTTAAATTATGCACTAGTATACACGTGTATATTGAAATGTATAGCTTATTTTCGTTAATGAATAGAAATTTAATTTCATATCCTTATCAATGCTATAATTATGATTATCTTATTAAAATATGCTGAGCTGGAGTGTTCTCGTAACAATCCAACGGCTTAAACCCGATTAACTCAATATGTAAAAACCCTAATTGTTCTTCAATGGCGGCTGCATCTGAATCCAGGGCGATAATCGAGAATGCAAAGGGGAGAAGCTGATTGGTATTCTGACTGATACTGGATCCACAGATTTATGCATTTTATGTCACGGATTTCTCTCTACAAAGGTATGTATGATGTAGCCACTCATTACGTGCTTATACATTCATCTCGTTACAGGATTTCTTTGCTACTAAATCTCTTTCGGATGCGCTATGTGAGGCCGGCATTAGCACTTTCCGCTTCGATTTTTCTGGAAATGGGTATGAATTTGTACACACACACACACACACATATATATATGTATGTATGTTGATAGATATATAGATAGTAGATACGTCTCTCTCTCGCTCGCACACAAACACACACTTGGTCCATTCATATCCAACTAGTAGAGTCCTTAGTGTGTGCGTGTGTGTGTGTGTGAGAGAGAGAGAGAGCACATGTGTGTGTATACGCACGAACACATCACAAAACTAATATATGTATATAAACACACATGCATGTTGCAGGGAAAGTGAAGGAAAATTTGGCATAGCGAACTACTGGGGGGAAGTCGAGGATCTCCGTGCTGTTATATTATATTGGAGAGCTCAAGGCCGGCATGTGGACTACATTGTAGGACATAGTAAAGGTATTTACTTATTAATGTTATCTACAAGCTTGGGATACGTGGAGAATGAGAGTTGCACTTGAACTTAATATTTTCAGGTGGTGATACTGTGCTGCTGTATGCCTCAAAGTATGGAGATGTTCACAAGGTTGTAAATGCAAGCGGACGTGGGATCTTAAAAAAGGATTAGAGTCTCGTCTCGGAAGGACTATATGGAACGCATTGAGCGTGAGGGGTTCATTATTGCACATGACAAGAATGGTGTGTGTGTGTGCGCGTGCGTGTTGTGCACGCGCGCGTGTGTTACCATTTTAAGTTCCAGGTGACGTGAAAGTGACTAAGGAAGACTTAATGCAAAGAATCAACACGGACATGCTTGGAGCAGCACGTAATATCCCGAGCACTTGCAGGTACTCATTCATATATATATATATATATATAGAGAGAGAGAGAGAGAGAGAGAGACTTATGTATACGTTCTCCTGTAGTGTGATGACGATACATGGTTCACAAGATGAAGTGATTCCAGTTGAGGATGCATACGAGTCGATAAGCTTATAAGAAATCACACGCTGAAGATTGTGGAAGGGGCTGACCATTGTTATACAACCATCTTCCGGAGCTTAAGCACGAAGTTTTAAACTTCATTCTGGCTGGGCGAGCATAGAAAAACTTGACAAGATATATATATATATAAGCAAGGTATATGATATACTTTATGAACACATAATATAATATATATTGTATAACTGTATATATTATATAATATATTGTTTATATGTATTATAGTGACCTTAATTGATTACAATTTGCTTCATTGACTCAAATACCTACAGTCCACACACACACATATAGATATCAACAGGAAGTTCTTGTATCAAGTCGTATATGGGTGAGAATAATCAGATTGTATCCGCATTTTATTTCTATATGCATGTATATGCGCATTAAACATAAAATAATACACATCAACATTAACTGTTTAATAAAGTTAAATGTATACATGAGTTGGTTTGCTATATATTAATTTTACATAAGAAATAGATTTTAAACTATGGTTTTGGATATTAATAAAGTTATATGAATATGCTACATATCATATACTATATAAGAATAGTTTGAAATATTTCTTAGAAAGGATATTCTAACAGATTCCTTTTCTATTACTTGTTTAGTATTTTTAAGAATGTCCTTAAAGTCTAACGTATAGTAATAACTTGAAATATATTAATGATTTTTTTTATTTTTATTTTTGATAAGAGGACATTATAATTAAAAGATACTAAAGATATAGATATGTGATTTTTTAATAATAGGTTATGTTTATATTAATATTTTAAACAACTATGATGTAATATATTTTAAGGATATACGTTAGTGTGATATATTTATTTGAATAGTAGTACAAAACCTAATGAATTATCACAATGTTTCATTAAAATCAAAATATATACTTTGCTTACAATTAAACTCTAGGATATATTATATTATAATGATTGAAATAAAATCATTTTAAAGACATTATATGTTTTAATTGTTTAAGAAATGATAATATATGAACATAGTTCTATGCTTTAAATATAAGAATTTACCTGAAATAATAAATTTATACATATATTAATGTTTTAAAAAAATATAAAAAATTTTATTTCACATGTAAAATTTTAGTATCAATTGTGGTATATCTTAAGATATATTTTTAAATTTTAAATAATATTGATTATTTCAAAAATTAAAATAAATTAATAATATTAATTTTTGTTTTATGAAAGGCTTAGATGGTTTGGATTTTATTTCAATTTTATTTAAAATATTAAACGTAACAAAATTAAAATATATTAGAATATGTTATATATATGCGTGTGTGTGTTGTAAGATTTGTGTGTATGTATGTGTACTTATTATATTTAATGTATTTTGCTTAATTCAAAGAAATATTTGGGAGACGTTTTTATATTTTTAAAATTTATTATATATATTATTATTAGATCAACAACATAATCGAATAATACAAAATCTAACATGTCTTATTGAATGGGTTTTTATTATATAAAACTCAAGTACAGTATATGAATTTAATACATTTCTTAAGTAATTCTCATCTTCAAGTTTATTATGTTTATAAATTACAACCTATTTCAACATTTAAATTAAATATTAATGTTAATGTATTATATATATATATGTGGTCTGTGTGTGTTAATTGATTTGAATGAAACATTTAAGGTTAGTGTGTATGTGTGTATGTGCATATGTAATATATATATAATTGAAACAAAGCATCTTCACAACTGAAGTAATTGAATGGACAGATACATATATAATTTATTTATTCAATATTGTTTATATGTATATATATCTCATATATATATTATTAAAAACAAATTAAGTAATATAAATAAAATCACAACAAAGACAAAAAAACAATTTTAAAGATCTTAAGTTCAATAACACATATGACTTTTACGAGAATAAAGTGAAAAATTGTCATATTAAAAGAATATATATTATATTTAATTATTAACGTATAAAATACAAATTCATAGTTATGTAAGTAAACAAATACACACACACATATAGTATTGCAATAGCTGAATCTATGATAATTATAATAATTACATTTATTAAATATTATTATTATTATTAAATATGCATAAATAGTATTATTTTAAAATGACATATTATGAACTATTTAACTAAAATGATAGTTTACACACTTATGTATACATATATATATTATAATGTAATATATTGTAAATAGAATATATATATATATATATTAAGTATCTCTTTTAATGAAATGTGTATGTATACATATACATATACGTAATGTAATACTGTGATTCCGTTATTTATAAATAGATATATCAAGTATCTCTTTATGTATGACCTATATATAAAGAGATTTAATATATATTTTATATTACATCATGTGTAAGTGTACAATACAATCTAAGTGATATAATACTTGACGTTAGAGGATTGTATATGGATATCTATATATATTAATGTGTACCATGTCTCTCTCTCTCTCTCTCCTCTCTCTCTCTCTCTCTCTCTCTCTCTAGAGAGAGAGAGAGAGATACCTGATGTTTTTTGTATATTTGTGATAAATGTGTGCATATGTTAATCTATCTATACATAACATGCATCATCAAAAACACGACTGTTGTTATATATGTGCTTGAGCATTACTTATTCGGAGGAAAGGCTTACCATGCGTCTCCCAAAAATGATGTTTACAGTGCGTGTGCGTGTATGTCTATGTTGGTGTTATTATTATGTCTCTCTCTCTCTTCTCTCTCTCTCTCTCTCTCTCTCTCTTATATATTATATAATTATATATTATTATGTATGTATGTGTGTATGTGTATGTATGTATGCTACATATCTTAACGTTATAACGGTAGACATTAAAAAACTAAAGTTAAGGTGTTTAAGGCAACATATTGGCTGGTTCAACATGAGCCTGCGTTATTTGCCACTTAATTATGTAAGGTTTTGGTCTGTGAATGTGCACGTCCTGCATTCGTGTGTGTGGTGTGTTATGACTGCAACTATGCACATGAATAGACATTGTTATTTCTAGATATAACTAGTAATATTTATGTTTTTTTGTATCCATTGAATGTTTTTATTATTTACCTTTCTAGTGATATAATTAATTTTAATATATCCTGTTTACTCATTAATTATTAAATTAATTTTTTAATCATCACCCATTATAAAACAGCATATTCTTAAGTGGTGTAATGTAGACATTTAATATGAATGTTGTGATTAGTCGATCCTCAAGTTTATCAAATACAAAGATGTTGAATCTCGATAAGTATGTTAAAGTTTTAAAATAAAATAATTATATAAAGATTAACTATAATATATTCTAAAAGTTATTAAAGATATTTACGGTGTGGCTAAATTAGATAGGATAGTCCAAAAATAATTAAAATAAATCTTATATATATATATAAACCCTTTCTCGTCTGTTTTTTTTGCGGGTTCTCATAAATTTTGAATTATTTGAATACAAGAGTATTAGGGTTGGCAATGGCACCGATCGGAGAGGCACTTCGAGGAAGTCGATAGGCAAATCAAGGAAGTCCAAAGGGAAATTCAGAAAGTCGAAAGGGAAATTGAGGAAGTCGAAAGGCAAATTGAGGAAGTTGAGAGGCAATTAAAAGCGATTGACGAGAAGGAAAAAAATTTGATTAAGGAGAAGCAGCAGCTGATTAAAGAGAAGGAACGACTCCAGGAAGTTCAAAGGCAATTAAGAGCAGCTGACGAGAAGGAGAGAGAACTGAGGAAGAAGAGGAGCTTCTCAGAGAGAAGGAACTTCTTATCCAAGAATAAGTATGTGATTTTCTCTTGTTAATTCTGCTTGGTTTGCGTTTGCCCTATGCAATTTCATTATTCTCACCCATATACGACTTGATATATGTTATGTGTGTGTGTGTCTATATAGTCAATGAAGCAAATTGTAATCAATATAAACAATATATTATATATTATTTTAACTATGTGTTTCATAAAGTATATCATACAGAATGAAGTTTAAAACTTTGCGCTTTAGCTCTGGAAGATGGTTTGTATAACAATGTTTCCACAATCTTCAGCGTGTGATTTCTTATAAGCTTATCCTCAACTGGAATCACTTCATCTTGTGAACCATGTATCATCATCACACTACAGGAAAAACGTATACATAAGTCTCTCTTCTCTATATGTGTGTGTATTTATAAGTTATTACATGCTGCTCAAGTATGTCCGTGTTGATCCTTTGCATTAAGTGTCACTTTAAGATCATCAAAGTAGACCACAATTAACATCACTAATAAACAGGTGAACGTCATTATCCATAAATCGATATAACCACCCCAGTCTTATGCTATTTGACATCTTATGCTATTTGACAACGTCTAAGTCCCCTGAAACTTAACATGGTAACACACATGCACGTGCACTATCATGTGCAATAATGAACCCTCACTCCATATAGTCCTTCCTGAGACGAGACTTTAATCCATTTTTAAGATCCCCACGTCCGCTTGCATTTACAACCTTGTGAACATCTCCATACTTTGAGGCATACAGCAGCACAGTATCACCACCTGAAAATATTAAGTTCAAGTGCAACTCTAGGCTTTTTCCCATTCTCCACGTATCCCAAGCTTGTTAATATGTAAATACCTTTACTATGTCCTACAATATAGTCCACATGCCGGCCTTGAGCTCTCCAATATAATATAACAGCACGGAGATCTTCGATTTGCTCCCAGTAGTTCGCTATGCCAAGCTTTCCTTCACTTTCCCTGCAACAGTGTGTGTGTGTGTGTGTGTGTTTCCAGGTGTAAGTCGTGGGTGAGAACCTTGTCCTGGTTGTACCTGTGACCATCAAAAGAATACAGCTTCTTGGAGAATAACTCGCCTCCAGGAGACCGGTCCCCCAGTACGAGACCGGTACCAGGACGTAGAGGGTTACCACGAACCCGACCATGACGTTTACTATGGGTTGCCAGCGGGGTGCTCCAGTCCAGTCCGACCGCTCAGCCCGGCAGTTCCAGATCCAAGCTGGTTCGCCAGTACCGAGTCCCTCCATATATAGCTGACGTCAGTACGGTGAATAAGTAACCTGGTAACCAGTAATATGCGAAACTCATGAACATTGTCACGAGGAAGAACCTGATACCTCCACCTGAATTCAATGAAACAATTAAATTGAATTTATATTTCCAATACATACAAGTAAAGCCTGATCCCGGCTCTGAATTCATATGGTTGTAGATAATCACGACAAGATTAAACTCAAAGCTCGTGCATACCCCTGCATATCTATCAAGATTCACACAAAAACTTATATAAAATGTAATTATTTATATACTTTTATTTTATTTTCAAATCTTTTTATTGTTTGTTCCAGCTATACATTTCATATACTGCCTAGTAAATAATTTTAAACTATATGTAATATGCATGTATGATTTGCATTGTTATATTAGTTTATTGTTTATAATAAATTATATATCTTACATTATACTAAAGGGTAATAAAAATTGTATATATAATTAGAGTTGACATTTTAATCATAAACTTATTATAATCTGTAGCTCATAAGTTTTAAATTCATAATTTACCCCTTAATATTCTCAGCCTTAATAAATAAGTTAATATTATAAATTTAAGTCTTAAATTATAATAAGTTATATTAAACAAAAAATATAACATATTTAAAAATAATTACATATATATTAACATATGAAATAACCCTACCTATATAAAAAAACTTCTTCCTGAATGGTCCTACAAATCCATATCGATTAACTGTCAACAAAAGAAAACATTAAAATAAAATGTTTAATAGTTAATAATATTAAATCATATAATTAATTAATATTTAAATTATTATACATATTACACACGCTCTCTGATGACGTGGCATACACTTAGTCTGATGTGTTGCTGACTCGGGAAAAAATAGTATGCCATGTAGGCTGCCAGGCAAGCATCAAGCCCTAATAAAAATTTTATGCCACATAGCCAAGCATTTATTGTTATTTTAAGAATTAATTTTATTATAATCTACAATGAACGTGAAGAACATGGCTTTACTTGTATGTATTGGAAATATAATTTCAATTCTTACAAAGACATTAAATATTATAACAAATATATATAATAAACATAATGAAGGACTTTAAAATAATAATAATAAATAAGATGTACATATCCAATGAACTCTTTCTCAAACACAAATTTGACTATTGATTTAAATATTAAAATTTATATTTTAATTGAAATTAGCATACACACACACACACACATGGTGTGTGTGTGTGGAGTTACACAATGTTGATAATTTAATATAATTGAATAATATAGTGCGTTGCAAATTATTATTATAGGATACCATGTGTGAATAAGCTAAAGATAAAAAAAAGTGGGTTTATACCATGATTGTTATGCTTGTCTTTCTCCTCTTATAGTTGTGTGTTTGTGTTTAGGTTTAAAAACTTTAAATCCCTTTTAATTAATTTTTCTTTAAACAGAAACTTCATGTTATAAAATAAAAAAAATTAATCTTTTAACTTATATTTAAATTTAAATTATCTATATTAAATAGCTTCAATCATCAATATTTAATTTATTTATGTCATCCTCAACAATATTAATGTTTTAAAGACAATTATTCTCCATTTTATCTTCTCTATACAAATCTTCTAATGCATTGATTTTATTTGCCCCGTACATGTTCTTCACACATTAAGTAATAAAACCTTGAAGTTAACAAGCATTGCATATTCAATAATTCTCTCTATTACACATTTATCATTTCAGAAGTTAACAAGCATTGCATATTCAATAATTCTCTCTATTACACATTTAAATTGAAATGATAAAGCATATATTAAGCTACGTTTATTAATTTTCAAAAACACTTCCACCCCTTCATAGTAAACACTTTTCACATCACTTTTTAATGTAATTAATTTATCATCTTTAATTTCATAATTTAGAATTATAAAATAACCTTTGTTATCCAATGGGAAAACGTTCAAATCTTTCAAAAAATCAAATTAAATTTCAAGCTTAGTTATTATACATAATTTATCACTATAATTATATTATATTAAGAATCTTACAATTAAGAATTTTAGAGTTGAAACTATAAATATTCCCACATGATTTTAAATTGAAAATGTATCTTATATTTCAATATACACCTTTTGAGTTGTCATAACTTCTAGTACATAGGTTATCGCACTCTTTATGTTTTCTAAATTATTATATATGTTACAAAGATAAATATGTAATGATCAATTTTCAATTCTGAAATTTAAAATTTAATAATGTTTTAAAATTATTATGTTGAACTTCACTTGTATCATCATCATTTGTTCATGGAATAATTATTTGATCTTGCTTTTCTAACTAAGCAAACATAGTTATAAATAATTAAATTTATTATTTATAATGCAGCACATACAAACTTATGAAATGTGAAATCATTTATAAAAAGTAAGTAAAATAGGCATTATCTACAGAATTTATGTAAATCTTGTTGTAAGGTAAGTATTTAAATAACTTGCAACACATTCATTATGTGATTTCTTCATATTATAAATTGAACATAATATGGTATTTGAGGGTTGTGATACGGTTGAACATTGTTTATTAGGGATGTTAACTGTTTTTTATAAAAACAAAGGCTTATTTTATAGAGATATTTTTTACCTTAAAAATGATATAAAAATTAAGGGTTTACATTTTCCGGTGTAACAATGCTACTAGGGATCGAACATTGGTTTGTATTTTTGTATAGTTAATATATCTTGTAATATTATTTGTTTTTACCCTTGTTTATATAGTAATAATTTTTGTTTGTTTTCTATATAATTTAATTTATTTAATTTTAAATTGATTTTATTGATTTTAATTGTACTTAATAAAAACTCTTTAACTTTCATTAATTAAATTAAAAATAATAAACATTATTGATTTCTTGTGATCTCTCTGTGAATCCCCTCTCTCTCTCACACACACTAGTCCACCTTTCGGAAGCATTTCTTCATGCGTGAGGTTCTGCATCAACGAGCCTCTGCAAGAAAAAAAAACTAATGTAAACAGGATTCACCAGTTATACTGTGTGTGTGTATAGCTAGATAGATAGATATGCTATTATAATATTATTGCAGTAAGCACAGCCTATACGTATATTGTCAATCCTGATATATATAAATGCATACACATCTAGAATACATGTATGTATGCTATATAGGAATATATATAATAGGACTCGGCTGAAAACTATTGTTCTTTTAAGCTACATGTCTTGTGTTCTTCTCCTCTGTGTGTTGTGAGAACACACACATAAACACTCAGGCTGTATTATATATATTAAGCATTATACAAGGTGCTTATTTAAGATGCTTACCAATATGCCACATTGTATGAGAAAAGATAGAAATTCTTCAACTTGAAACTCTTATAGGCTTCTTTTTCATTGACATCATCTATTGTTCGAACTCGTACCTTCTTACGTTGCGAACTTCAAGTGGATCAGGTCGAGGCTCATCAAGAACATTGTACTTATCGACAATCTCCATAATCTCGGGCTTTCAAATGCTCCCCTTTTCCAGAAGTCGCTCCACCAACACGTTCACAAACTGACGGTTGCATTTTAGATACTACAAAGCCATGCATTTTGTTTAGCAAACTTACACATAATATATGTGTACATGGATAACTATTATACACTACAGTGTCTATTGGGTGTGCAAATGAAACACCAAAAAATATTTGTGTACTTATGTAAGGTTACCTCTAGTGCTGTCGAGTAGCAGTTCTCTATCACCTTCTGAGCTTCTACATCTACCTCCTGGAAAAGTAAGAACCCGGCTTAATTTTCCACTTTATGAATAACACACTGAATTTCCTTTGCATACAAGAATAGACAGCTATTTAAACGTTCTGTAATATGTACATGTGTATGTATTAATTTAGGTAATGAATATGTATGTAAAATAAACTGGACAACTTTACCCATATTGTTTTATATGTATTGATTTATATAATTAACTTAAAAATTATATATCAACATTAAATAAACAAGATTTGTATGTGTTTAATCTACCCAAACCTCCACATTCTTTTTGCTTTGTCTAACCATGCATCATATGCATCCAGGTTCTTCAGAACAAAATGGATCTATAAATAAACACAAACCCTCTTTCAGTTCCAGAAATCATCTCTCTCTCTCACACACACACAATATATATATATATACACATATGATTTAAATTAACTTCTCTTACACATAAAAAAGAAGACTGTGTGTAGACATGTCTTATATAGAGTTATTTTAACAGTTACCTCGTTGAACCCAGCCCAGTTTTTCCTTACTGCTATGAGACCAACTTCCGCACCCTCGTCATGAGGATAACTGACCAAAACATATTAGATAAAAGAAAGCCATTGTACATGTGTGTGTGAGAGAGAGAGAGAAAGAGAAAGAGAGAGACAGAGAGAGATAGAGAGTTGCGAGCTTTACCCATAAAGCTCGCAAGACAATGCCAGGAAGGCAATGTACTTAATGCCTTCTGATGTTGCCAGATTCAAAGCGGCCCTGTGAGTGAAACATCATCCAAACAGTGAGCAAAATAAACAATCAAGTAAGACGTATCAAGCATGTACATTTGTGTATATAAGTATATACACGTACATACTTAAGAATAAATACATAATGAAATAAGAAATGCAATACTTACACATAGACCCGCTGGATTTAAATCATGCATCTATTACAGAGCATAGTATATACACCTCAAAGCACACACGCTACAACCTACACATACATAGAAATCTGTAGTGTATAACCATGAATTCACTTACCTAGAAATCTGTAGTGTATAACCATGAATCCACTTATCAGATTGAGTGGCCACCGTTGATATTGCACAGTGCCATATCTTGGAGAGCTAAACCTATGCCGCTGGATCTGTGCACGCTCCGCCGCTTCACAAAAGAACCCTAAAGCATATTTTAGGATTCCCTGTTTAGGTTAGCTTACGTGTATTACATGTAATATTTTATATAATATTCTATAAATAAGTAGCGAAGAACAATAACTGTATAATGTATATATATATTAAGAGTTTCATAAATATCTATTATATCTATTATAATTTAAATATGTGAGTCTATACATCTTACAGACATTATTTATATATATGTGTGTGTAGAGAGGGACAAAGAAAGATGAATTTATGCATGCACACATGCTTGTATATATATACACACACGTGTTTACCTTCAACACATGTTAGTGTCCATGCACATAGTCACAAATTTTCAATTAAAATATTAAATCACTAAACCACATTATAAAACTCAGAAACAAAAAACCAACATGGGCACACACGCACATATATGAATTAAACATTCATTGGCACACCATTTAAATAGATCGCAGAATTTATAATGCATCTTTCCTCTTTTGTCTCTCTCTCTCACACACACACACATACCACATAAGTTAAACATTATGTAATTCAAAATGAAATATTTTTGTTAAGCCATAATTATCAAGTTTGCATGGAGGATGTATGTGTGTATGTATAGTATAATATATAGGTGTGCATTCCTTGATATAATTCAAAACTAAAATAAATTTTATTATGATATATTAAACTAAATAAATCTTTTTTTTTATCCTTATTTACAAAGTAGAAAATTATTCTTAATTTAGTTACAGAGTATAACTTATTATCAAACTACATATGCCATGGTGAAATAAAAACATAATCTAAATAAGAAAGTAAATAAAATATTTTTTCATTGTATTTTAATGAATTATAACATAATTTTATACATGTTACAAACCCAAAAACCAACCCTTATTCTTGGACCCTTAGTACTTCCCCAGTATGTTAGTCAAAAAAATTTTACCCTAGTATTTATAAAATTAGGCATAGTTGTTTTACTTTGTTTATTTTACATTTTCCGGTGTTAATAAATAAACTCTACTTTTTAAACTTAAAATAACATAAAGTGAAAATATATTGATATTTTCTTTTATGTGGCAAATTCAAATTATTGAAAGATACATTATATATTAGGGTAACTACGACTTTTAATGTGTTAAAGAATTATCAAATTCATTGTGCTATATATATTTTATATTCAAAATAATTCAACTTACATAAATATATTTCTCAATTAAAAAATAAAAAATATAATATATATTCTAATTTACCTAGGAAAATGATATAGTTTAATTTATATTGTTGCTAAATTTACATAAGTGATAACATTTGTATTGACATCTTAAACTTTGTATATTGTAAGTATATAAAAAAGTTCTTAACATGCATATTTTTTATTACATATACTAGTTAATCATGATTAAAGTAAAGATTCAAATAAATAATTATATTTTTTAATTAAGATAACTTCAGATTTTGTCTTTATATTTAAAATCTTAAAGAGATTTAAAATGGCTTGGTATTACCACGATTATAATAGTTTTTATAATGTGGGTACATTTCAATATATTCAATATATTAAAATAATCTTCACTTATAATTAATGATTTTATATATTATTTATAAATAATAAAAGCTAGTAGAAAGCCCAGAGGCAAAGGTTAAGATAATAAAAAATATCTTAATAAACTCACATTCGTATAAAGAAAGAGTACGTGTCATATTAGAGTGTTGCATGTTATATATCTTCTTTTATATTGCCAAAATAATTTATGTAAGAAAAATTACATATATGTCAAAGTTTTAATTCGGAGGGCTAACACGTGGCAACATGTGCCTCCAACATCAATTTCCTGCTAAGTCTTTCAAGATTACTCTAAGAGTCTGACTTAGATGCCTAATTAAATAGAAGACTTAGAGTCTTACCCTGAGTCTCTTAAAATGACCATCCCCTCGAATAACCTGAGTAGACTTTATAATCCTTTCCTAATAAACCTAAATAGGCTCATGCCTTAACCTCATTAAGGAGGTGTGCCTTACACATACCTCCGTGACAAAGTTAATGCATCGTCACTTACCCCTTAAGGAATCACCCTCATTCAGGAGTACAACCCCTTTAAGGTGTCAAGGGGTACCCTGAACCACAACTAACCCTTAAGGGTTTGAGTGGCCAAGTCATATCCTAGACCTAGGGCTAGTACTTATTAATGAGGACATAACTGTGAATCGTAGGCATTCACAAGTGTTCTACTAAGCAAACTCCCCAAGGCTAGGTTTGGATAACTCTAAATATATGATTTTGCGAGTGCCTCATGAAAAGGCTTTTACTAACAAGCTTAGGTGGTTCAACCCCTGATTCCAAAGAGAACACTCCCCTAGCCAAGTGTGCCAAAGCACACCTAGTTATGAGACCTCCCTTGAGCAGATGCCTAAAGCTTAACACCCTAGTGCAAGCACAAACATGCCTGTTTGTTAAAGTATCCAACCCCTTGGCACAAACCCATGACACGACCCCAAAGTGGGCATTGTATCGTGTGACGTCTAACCCAGTGTCACATCTCCATATGACACTACCTTCCAGGATGTGGGTTATCATGCTATAGCCCTTAGATTCAAGAGTTGCACAAAGTGCCATAAATGTGGTTCCTAAATGCCAACTTTAGAACCCCTTAGTGAACCCTCAGGAACTGGGTAATGTCAACCTGTTAAACAAGATCCCACACCCACAATTAAACAAGGACATGAATGTGCCTTGCTTAGCCATAAGTGCTACACCTAACTTACGTGGAGGAGGAGGTTGGAGACAAGTCTCAACCTTTGCCTCTTGGAACATGCATTTCAACAAGACCTTCCAAGCATGGATTCGTCAACATTAAAGGTGAGCTACTTCAAAGGTAAGACGTACCTCTGTCATATGGAAGTCAGGGCAGCATAATAAAGGGTTGTACCTTAACGACACAAGTTGAAGCTTGCACCAGCAGAAGAGCAACGAACTCAGTCATGAACTCAAGAGCTCTCCTACATGTACTACTTAATATATGTGACAAAGGCCCCCGCTGTTTTCCTGTTTACATAAATGGGTTGGCACAGAATCTCATTCCTAGAGGGAATAGTTAACTTAATGATCCATCGACCCCTAAACCTTAACCTATCAAACCTAGGGGTATTTCTAAACATATCCCACCAGGGTAAGAGTTTTCTAAAAGGTAAGTTTATAACTTTGCCTAGAGTTTTTTATAATACCTAATAACACCCGACTGGACCATCACCAGATACTCCAAGTGCATTAAGCCGGCATGTTTCATAGTTTCAGATATAACAACAGTCAATGTCAAAGTAAAAAGGAGTCATAATAAAAAACAATATTATATACATTTAAAAAATAATTATTTACATTTATACCTAAAAGTTTTACAAATTACATTTTTATCTTTTAAAATTTTAATTAAAATTTCGTGCACTCCATCAAAATATATTTTTAAAAATATATTTAATTTAAAGCTACTTTGCAATTTTGATATTAACTCTAAAACACAATCATTAACTATATATATAGCTATTTACAAGATTATAGCATTTACTAACATTTCTTTATTCATTTTATTATAAATTAAATCTATTTATATTTATTTTATTATAATTTTTAGAAACTTAAACATATATAGTTAATTTTAGAAAAGCTTATTAAAATAAAATGAAATAAAATAATAACAAGATTATTTTATTAAATTTGAAATAAAGTGACTAATATTTGGATTTACTTAAATAAAAATATATAATTCACATATTTAAAAACATTAATAAATGAAGTTTATGTAGAAAAAAAGGTGTACAACAGATGGTAAGATGTAACTTGTTTTGATATAAATAAAATATATTATTATAGTATACGATTAAAAAAATTATATTAAAATAATTTTTTAAATTATTTATATTATATATGAATCCCCATCACATATATAAACTTTTACTATATATACAAAATGATATAGATTATCACTTATTAACAAAATAGATATGTTTATTTTGCTATTTAATATTGTTATTCTTAAAATGATAATATATTATAGATAATGATTAGAATTTATGAAAACAACAAGTAATAATGCTATTCTTATTATTTACTCAAGTAATAATATTTTAAGTTTGAATATGTCTTTATAATTAAATGAAAAAAAAAATTAAATGGTTTAGTATTACCTGGATTATAACACATGGTTACACTTTTATTTATACAGTGTATCAAAATAAACTTCAAAGTAAGTACCTTGGTAGTTGATATGAACAATTAGATTAGTCTTTGTTTGAACACATATTTATATATAAAACTTATAACCGAGGGTAGAAGACCAGTCCCCGAGTATAGATGTTATGCCCATCGAGTACACCAAGTAAAGGCGCTGTTGAACTTGTTCCACATAAATTTTCACCACCTCTGTGCAAACAACCTTTTCCTTCCCCGTTGGCCAGAACTAGCTTGATACATCCAACATCCTCGCACATCTTCTTCAGCGCTTCAACTTCCATATCTTGTGCAGGCGTCCTCACTTAAGTCTTCCTATGTAAGTAGAGCCTATCAACACTTAAAGAGTGCCAGGCGGAAGTCATCTTCTTGGATTGCTTCCCAGTTCTAGCCTGGCAAAGAACTGGAAGAATACCGCTTACCCAACGAATCCAAATCCGTCTCCAATAGAAAAACTAAAATCGGGACCAAAAGACTGCTCCGGTCCGGTATGAAGGAAGGTTGGGAAGTAAGAAGCGCCCGCCCATGACCATCTTAAACCATCGTCGCAGGAACCCCACACCCGACTATACCACTGGTCCCGAGTCTGAATGTGCTACATTATATAATCGGAATCCTCATGGTGCTGTACGTGCGTCCAGTGGAAGGTCGAAGCACGTCCACTGGCTTCTTCCCGTCAAACAGGTCGCCCAAGGATGGTGAAGAGGGTTAGCAAGGTAAACAAACCCCGTACCTGTAAAAGCTGTCAATAAGAGCATAGGGGAAAGAAGACTCCTTGTTTATGTTGAGTTTTGAAATGTTTGTAAGGAAGAATATTCTAACAGATTCCTTTTCTATTATTTTAAGAATGTACCAATTTAGATTTTATTTCCATTTTAAAGTCTAAACATATAGTAATATATTTAATTTTTTTTATAAGAATTAATAATGTAAAAGATACTAAAGATATAGATATGTGATTTTATTAAAATAGTTTATGTTTATATAATGTGCACATAATATTATTGATAGCGGTCGAATTGAATTCAATCTGGACCAGTTGCTCTTGTATATAAGTTAGGATTTATCAATTAATGGATATACATATTTCTATATTCCGAACTCTCACATTGTGAAGGTGAGGGGCACTTTTAATTGTCCCTACGGAGTGCTTGAATTTGTGTCTTTTTATTGATTTTCTTTGTCTTTTTAGATCTAGCTTTTTCATTGTCTAGATTTATTCCTTTCTTGTAGATTTTGTTTTTTCTTCGTCTATGGATCTATAATAGGCAAATCCTTTGTTTGTGGAGCAGTTACTCATGCAGTTGTTGGATGCCATGCATATGTAATTGAACAATCACTCTCAGTTGATGGCAGCATTCATAGCCCAGGGTACTCCTGCTTATGTTGCAAACCCCACGTCCGACCAGATTTCTTTCGCAGAAATCCTGGAGATATGTGTACCATTGGTTTGACCACTTTCACTATGCCACATATCATTCGTGGGACGGTACTCAGTGTTTGTGTGAGTTTCTACTTGTCTTTAAGGGACGGTGTTGCAGTGGTACAATGGTCTGGACGTTGCAACTCGTGGAGATTAGAGTATCCTTCCAGTGATCTTCAAACGTGCATTTGGCATGCGGATAACTGTGACGATACTTTTCAGCAGTTGCATCATATTCGTCAGGAGCTATCTGAGGCAGTGATGCAGTTTGGTGTTTGCTTTCGAAGCTTTTTGCTGCGTGCAGAACCTAACATATCGAAATGCATCAAGTTAGGTATGTTGTGGCCAGCACTTCATCAAGACCTTGTGGGGCTTGTGCATGCACTAGCTCCAGTGACTCTTGACGATGCTTTGAGGCTGGCACAACGATATGAGTTGTCACCTCTCCTACTTGCACCTTCACATGCTCTCGTTCCACTTCATGTTGGAGATGGACCTACTTCAATGGAGGTTAAGGCTGTTGCCACTCGTGTACCAGCACAAGTGGACGAGGACGTGGTTGTGCAGTTCATTGTTGGGCATGTGATGAGGTTGGACACACGTATCGGCGCTATCAACAGTTTCCCGATTGGCGTCCCCCATTTGCAGGGTGGAGGCCATGGCGTCAATAACGTCCGGTTGGTACTGCTATAGTGAAAGGTTGTGATGCGGTGGAATTTTTGGGAAACGACGAATCGCACGAGTAGAGGAGGGTCTTCATGCGAATAAATTAATGACCCCTCCTTCTTTCTTTCGAGAGTATCATCAAGGGGTTCACTCGGCACTAAATCATCCGGTCTTCACTTTTCAACCTGGATTTAATCACATGCCACATATTATTTTCCTTTCAGTGTTGGTGGATACAGGTTTGAGTTTGTCCTCTTTTTCTCAATCTGTTGCTACATGTTGCAGCCTTCATTTGCATCGTGCGGTAGAACTAGTCTTCATTCTGTACGAAAACGGACACACTCATGCTTGTTCGCGGGATGAAGTTGACATTGTTGTTCGTGTGGACGATCATGAGCTTGAGCTTTAATCTTTGCGGGTGGTGCTGAGTTAAGCTTTTCACCTTATCCTTGGTATGGATTGGTTGACTCGCAATCATGCCAAGTGTGACTTTGAAAAGTCTCTCCCGTTTGACTCTCCCTCGTATTTCTTCCATTCCTCTTACTTTTATTCCACTTCGTCCATCTGCTTCCACCTTTGTTTTTATCACTTCTGTCTCACCCCTACTTCCAACCATTTTTCCTTCATGATGGCTTGTACGAGTTCTTAGTGATGCCTTTCGGTTTAAGCAATGCTCCAGCAACTTTCCAGCATGATGGACGAGGTTCTTTTGCGACATGCCGGAGGTGACTGCTAATTTCATTAATGATGTTTTGATCCATTCGAATGGAACGTGGGAGGAGTATGTCGGTGATATACGTAAAGTTTTGGATCGGCTGCGAGAAGTTGTGTTTGAAGTTGAAACCATCTAAGTGTGTGTTTAGATCAAAGGACATCACTTATCTGGGTTATCGCATTTCACATGAAGGTTTGCAAGTCGATCCTGACAAACTAGTTGTAGTTTTGAAGTTCCCTATGCCAAAGTGTGTGAATGATGTGCAACGCTTTCTTGGCAAGGTACAATATCTAGGTCGTTTTGTGGATCATCTTTTAGATCATGTTGCACCATTGCGGGCGTTGTTGAAGTCGTCAATGACTTCTTTGTTTGGTTTAAGGATTGCAAGCAGGCATTTGCAGATCTCAAAGAGTTGTTGACGACTCCTCCAGTTTTGGCGTACCCGGATTACACCCGTCCTTTCATCTTGCGTGTAGATGCTTCTGACATCGGCCTCGGGGGTGTATTGATGTAGGAGAGTACAAGTGTTCTTGGCCAGTGACATCCCATTACGTACATCAGCCGTACATTGCAACCAGCAGAGGTAAACTACTCCACGATAGAAAAGGAGTGTCTAACAGCAATTTGGGTTTTGAGAGCTCCATGCCTACTTGCATGGTTTGCGGACGTTGTTGGAAGCGATCATGCAGCAGTCACTTCGTTGTTGAAGCGGAAGAATTTATTGGTCGTACTGTCGGTGGGCCTTGAAACTTCAAATTTATGACTTTGAAGTTGTTCATCGCTCAGGAAGTTCCATGGCTGATGCTGATGCTCTTTCTCGGGCTCCTCTTCCACCTTCTCTCTCTTTGTTGCCCCAGAGGAACCAGTTGTTCCAGCTTCAGTGGACTTTTTGGACGAAGATTCTGTACCATCAGCAGTTGCTGTGCTTAACGTTCAGTGTCCGCAGAATGCAGAGTTAGATTTGCCGTCTTTGGATGAGGTTCGGGAAGCTCAAAAGGTTGAGCCGTGGATTCGAAGGCTTCGTGATGGGTTTGAAATCCTGCATCACTTGCTGATGACTTGCCTTTCAGGCATTTACATTCATATCGCCTTCAGGATGACCTTCTTTATTTTGTGGGACTGATCCAGATGATCCTTTGCGGTTGGTGGTGCCTTCAATCTTCATTCCACGCTTCCTCCATGCTTACCATGACTCTCCTATTCTTGGTGGGCACATGGGACATCGTCGGTGATGGAGAAGCTGCAGAGATCTTTCTATTGGCCGGAGTTGCGAGGAGATGTGATTCGGTATGTGCGTAGCTGTGTGTGGTGCCAAGCTCGCAATACTCCCCCATGTGCTTCGGAAGGACGGTTGGAGTCAATTGCAGTTTCTCGTCGTTTGAGTTGGTGGCATTTGATTTGATGGACCTTTTCCGTGGTCAACTGCTGCAACGAGTACGTTATTATTGCTTCTGATTACCTAACTCGTTGGGTAGAAGTTGGTGCTCTTGCTAGTGAGACTGCTTCTGTTGTTGGTCAGTTTCTCCTTAATTGGGTCGTGTTTTAGCATTCTTGTTCGGAGCGAATCATCCTCAGACATATGGTTTAGTGAAACGGCTCGTCAGAACCTTCAAGGGATTGATCGCGAAGTATGTGAACTTTCAACATTCGGATTGGGATGTCTCTCCAATATGCTACTCATTAACAATTCTTCACCTTCTGAGTGAGGCGAAGAAGGTTTTAGCCGTTTGGAAAATCGTTAGTAGTTAAAGTATTAAAGCATTATTTATGAAATGGTATATATAAGCATGCCATGGATTTGTGAGACTATGGGGGATAACTGTTGATGCTAGGTCGTGGGATCGGTATCTACGAGCATTTTTCTATTGGTTCGTGCGGAGTTAATAGAACATTGGACAACAACAATGCTACAACTTGCACCATCGTCTTCCTACAGAGTACAAGGTTGATGAATTGTGTTGGTTTGTTTTCCCAAGCTTATGATACATGGTTTAGCTAAGAGTCTCCTTCCTCAGTGGAAAGACCATATCGAGTGCTATGGCAAGTAGGGCTGCAGGTTTATGAGGTTCGGAATGACATTCAACCGATCCTCCGGAGATTGTACATGTGCAACGGTTGAAGCATTTTGTGCAACGGGAATAAGTTGTGCCACTTACAGATCCACTAGTGCCTCCTCCTGATGTTCCTCCAGATCCGGGCTCATCTACAAGAGAACCCTAACCAACTTACATCCTTCCGAGAGGAGGGATGATGTAAGATCCACATATACGACTGCATGTGCACATACTATTATTATGGATTTTGATAGTCGTTGGATTGGATTCAATCTGGATCATTTACTCTTGTATATAAGTTAGGGTTTTTGGATCATTTACTCTTGTATATAAGTTAGGGTTTCTGAATTAATGGAAATACATATTCCTACATTCCAAGCTCTCACAGTGTGATATATATTTATTTGTATAATAATACAAAACCTAATGAATTACGTTTTTAAAAGGCCACAATGTTTTCATTCAAATGAAATTACACATTAACATATAAATAGGATATATTATATTATAATATTATATATTTATATTATTATATTGTAAATTCAAATATTGATTCTAATGTATTATATATATGTTAATTGATGTTTAATGAGGAAATAAAAGATGATTCTAAACTTCATAACTTAATTTTATTATCTTTATTATTTAATTATGACTGCTGATCCAATAACAATAATGGACTAATAAATATATAAGTTATTTGTGTAGCCTTTATAAAATCATCATGGTATTATTTATATGTATATATATTTCATATATAGATTGTTGGAGGCAAATTAAAGTAATTACAAAATCACAAAAAAGATAAAAGATAAAGATATTAAATTTGATAACACATATGATTTTTATAAGAAAAATTATCATATTAAATGAATATACCATGTACCTAATTATACTGATTTTTATTTTATTAGTTAACTTACTGATTTTCAGTTTGTATCAAACATATAAATAAGATTGTATTTAGGACAATTTACTATTTAAATTTATATTTATATTAATTACTCATAGTGGTTAAGTATTTTACACACACTTGCAAAACACTTATATATACAATTCATATATTGTTGAATTGGTAATAGCTTATTAATTTAATAATTATGTTAACATTAGAAATATAATGTGCTTTGCCAAAGTGCCAACTATATAACATATGGATATTTAAAGGTTATTGGGTGTATGTGTATTGGGTGTATTATGTATATACACATTTTCAAGTGAGTACATGCGTGCAAATAAACACTATATAATGAATGTAAATATTTGTAGAATATGATATATCAAAAGCCTCGTACATATATTTATATATTAATTTTAAATTTTAACATATGAAACATGAAGTTTTTAATAAGCTTGTTATTTATATAATTATTGGTGATGGATGTAATAATAAAGTTTAAATCATATAATTAAAATATTTTACATTGTTAGTTAGTTTGGGTTTAAGTTAAAGTCAATTTTATATAATTTAATTAAGTTATATTCTTAAGTATATATCATCATTAACTTTTATTAAATTAAATCATTTTAATTTAATAAATTAAATATTAATTTATTGTGCCGTTTATATATTATTTCTTTACATAATAAATATGTAATGCTATATAAAGTACACATTATATTAGTGTCTAATCTTACTGTAAAAGGACAGTAAACTATTACGATTTACTTAAACCATATACAAACACACACACACGCACGCACGCACGCACACACACACACACACAAAATTAAATAATACTTAAATTCATTCTAAATTGCTTTTGTATTAACTTATAAGTTTGTATATGATAAAAAAATTATTTTAAATAAACCTCCATTTTTTATGCTCGGTTTTCTTCATGTTTTTGCTGCTGTTGCAAACTAACTAACCGTGCATACGCACCTCCCGTTTTCTTAACAAGATCGTTATGGCTACCTTGTTCCACAATAACCCCGTCCTGGATTACAGCAATTATATCTGCATTCTGTATTGTGGATAACCTGTGTGCAACCACTATACATGTCCTTCCTTTCATTAACCTGTTAATTAATCATTAAAATTAATTAAAATACTAAGATTAAGTTTTAATTAAATACATATTAATTTAAAGATAAGTACTTATTAATTAAACTCTCTCTCTCACAGTCCATAGTTAATATAATATATGATATATACAAATCAACAAATATCTATACAAGGGAAAAACATATGGTAGTACTTATTACATATTAATATTAAATATACATGTGTGGTCATATTATAATAATTTTATTTATATAAAAATTTATTATATTAATACAAATATACCTGTCAAGTGCTTGTTGCACAATTCTCTCAGACTCCGCATCCAAAGCACTTGTAGCCTATTAGTGATAAACAATCAGCATACATACATGCATACACACACACCACACACGTGTGTGTGTGTGTGTGTGTGTGTGTACATCTAACATATGTGTGCGGGTGTACTTGATTATACACATTCCTCAGTTATTTAAGCTATATAAACTTAAATGTGTAAGTAATATATCACAAATAACAAGTAAAAATCTTTAATATCTACCCTATAAATTATATACTTTATATATATATATATATATTATATATATATATATATATATATATATATATATATATAATAGAAAATGATTATTATTTGAATTAATTAAAAGTTAAATAATTACCTCATCAAGGAGCAAAATAGCTGGGTTTTTAATGACCGCCCGTGCGATAGCAATTCTTTGTTTTTGTCCACCGGATAATTGAACACCTGGTAATAATATGAACTCATATTATTAACAATATTAATCATTACACAAGCATACACACGTACACACATGCGTACACATACACATAGACACACCTCTTTCCCCAATATTAACAATATTAATCATTATGTGTATAACGTACACACATGCGTACACATACACACACCTCTCTCGCCAACTTCTGTGGCATATCCATTTGGAAGCCCACTTATAAATTGATGTGCATTTGCTGCCTTTGCAGCCTCAAGAATCTCTGTCTCAGATGCCTCATTTTTCCCATATCTAATAAAATAAACAAATATTAAATCATATTAACATTAATAGTAAAATATAAATAACATAAAAATAATACATATAGTTAGTATATCGTATTAACATATGTTTACATTGGTCATAATTTGCACATAAGATTATACTGATTTAAACACATCGTTATCATACTAATACGAAATATTATGTAAGTATACAGACACACACACACACACACACATATAGTATTGTATGATAATTACAATAATTACATTTGTTAAATATAAATATTATAATTAAATATGCTTAAAATAGCATTATTTTAAAAATGTCTATATTATGAACTATTTAACTAAAACGATAGCTTACACATGTATGTATCATATACATAATGTAATACTGTGATTCCGTTATTTGTAAATAGAATATATATATATTAAGTATCTCTTTATATATGGACCTATATATAAAGAGATATTTAATATATATATTTTATTTTACATCATAAGAGTAATTGTGTAAGTGTGCAATACAATCTAAGTGATATAATTACATAAATACTTGACGTTATAGAGGGATTATATGTACTAATGTGTACAATGTGTGTGTGTGTGTCTATATACATATATATATATATATAGAGAGAGAGAGAGAGAGAGAGAGAGAGAGAAGAGAGAGAGAGAGATACCTGATGTTTTCGTATATTGTAGTGGCAAATAACGCAGGCTCTTGTTGAACCAAGCCAATATGTTGCCTTAAACACCTTAACTTTAGTTTTTTAATGTCTCTCCCATCAACCGTTATAACTCCGCTAACCGGGTCGTAAAAACGGTTAATTAACCCAATTACCGAGCTTTTACCAGAGCCTGAGGGTCCAACAAGGGCCAGGCTTTTACCAGCCTTAACCTTGAGGTTTAGCTCCTTAAACACGCTAACTTCTGACCTGGTTGGGTAACTAAACGTAACTTTCCGGAATTCCACGTCACCTTTGACGTGGCTTACTTCTTTAGCATCGGATGCATCCGGGTCTATCTCAGTTTCATAATCTATTAGCTCCATTACTGATCCAACGGCTTGCGAGCCTTTCAAAGTATAAATAATAAACACATTAATGCATGAACAATAAAAGCACATATGTGTATCTAATACATATGTACATATATATGCATCTCTCTGTCTGTCTCTGTCTCTGTCTCTCTCTATACACACAGACATACACTCTCTCTCTCTCTGTGTCTGTCTCTCTCTATACACACACACACACCACACACACACACACACACGTACCTTTAAGTATATCTGGGGCGAGGGAGAGTGTTTCAGCTACACCAAAGGCAGTGAAGATTAACAAAATGAAGCTCTTAAGCACGGGCCCAAATGTAGTGTGTCCCGACTTAATTAAGTTTGATGCATACCATAATGCAAGCCCGTATGAACTGTATAAACAGCACTGCGAAACTCCGTATCCAACGCCTGTTATTTGGCCACGTAGGAACGAGTTGCTTTTCGGCCCTAGATTAATATGCAAAATATATTAAGTTATTTAAATAAAAATATGTATTTTTTAATATAAACCTTGGAGTTCACGGTTGAATAGATCAAGGACACGTGGCTCGGCACAGAATGCAGCAACGGTCCTGATGTTTCCCACGGCTTCTCCAGCTACCATGGTTGCTCGGTGATAAGCTTTGCTTAAGTTTACCCCAAAGCCTTTAAGAAATAAATGCTACAATACATATACACAAATATTAATTATTAATATTTATATTACTTTTGTTAAATATAAATACTGTAAATTTACTTCTATATATACGTCAGTTATGTATGTCCTTCATAACATACACACATACACATGTACGTACAGTACACAGACATATACATACCTCGGTGATGTGGGCAGAGATCATAAGGGGAAAAAGGGCAATTACAACAAGAGTAAGCCTCCATTGAAGAACAAAGGCCATAAGAAATCCCGTAACAATCAAGGCTAAGTTCTGTGTTAAGGTGCAAAGCCTGTCCCCGACTGCTGCCCTTAACATTGTTGCATCTGTTCACAAAGGTTTAAAATAAACATTTACGTATACAATGTATACATTACACTATATATATGTGTGTGTGTGTGTGTGTGTGTGTGTGTGTGTGTGTCTGTGTGTGTGTGCGCGCGCGCGTATGTACCAGATGAAAGCCGAGAACACAACATAAGCTGCTATTATTCTCCTCTTTGTCAAACCAACCAACTTCGTTTCTCAATATATCTGCATAGGAAAACAGAAATTTAATATATATATATATGCACACCAATATGAAAGCTTCTACGACACATTGCAAGCACATAGCTACTTTTAAATATATTCATGCACAATTGACACACAAAACGAAATATATATGAATGCACGTATATTGGTACATAAAGATATATAGCATATATGCAATATATATATATATATTTGAGA
>PUQB01000822.1:0-91194 GCA_003024785.1 Selaginella tamariscina
TGACACCCGGCCGGATCATCACTAGATACCCAAGTGCACTAAACGGGCCTGTTTCTTACTACATCTAGGGTTCACATAACTCGTAAGTAACAACAGTCAAAACCCCAAAGTAAAGGGTCGAGTCATAGTAAAAACTATAACATTAATGACCGAGAGCTCAAGGAGTTTGCCCTGTTAGACACTGTGCAAATGCATGCTTCATGGATGACACTTATAACTCAGCATGGCATTCTGGTGGTGAAGTTGAAGTGTACAGTTCCTGTAAAGGTTGCAGATGGTCGTCTGATTGCTTTGGCGCAGTTACCCATGCTACCACACCTCTCTCTTGCAGTTATAGCACATTCAACTTTCAATTTCCTTCAACTTGATGAAGACTCGATCAACTCCCATAGTTTTGAGCATGTCATGATTCGTGGTTGCAAATCCTCAGATTGACTAGAGGTCTAGGACGCTCACGTTTTCCTCTTCAGCAACCAAGATCAATCTTGTACCTTCTTCGTGCAGGATACGTCCTTAGTGTCTGAGGCAGTACAAGCTACAGGATTGACTATGCATGTTCCTGTATGATGTTGAAGACTTCTCATCGACAGGATCACCTCATGTCAGTTCCTGACACATCCGTAGGCTTTTTCCACTCCTGTAAGTTCGCACTAAGGGTCTTCCAATCCTGTATTAATGTCGAAGGTTCCTCTTCAACAGGATCCACCTCTTGTTAGTTCGTCAGCACATTCTCAAGCTCTCTTTACTCCTATGCATTCACAAACTTCTATACAGGATTCTTCCAATCCTGTACACTTGTCAACATCCACACAGGTTTACCCCAATCCTGCCTCTTTTTATTACTCTGCTTCTATTCCATCCTTTAAGATCCTTCATCTTTTTCATTCTCAGCTCCCTCCTTCTCCTCTTCAAATTCGTACCATTACTATGCATGAACTTGCCACTAATCCTGCTCCTTTTCATCTCTTGCTTTTCAAGTAACTCCTACGCCCTCTTCTACCTGTCATGTATATGACTCTCCCTGTTTTCAATCTCCTTCTTCTCTCTTACTTATTCCCTACCATTCAAGTATCACTCTTTTAAGACATTTTTATAAGTACAAGGTGCAGTTCTTCCTATTCACAATCCTACGACTGTCCTATCAATCTTGCAGAAGGAAAGACTCCATCATTTGGACCGATTTATGCATTGTCACTACAGAATTAGAGGTTCTTCATCAGTACATCGAGGACAACTTGGCATCTGGCTTCATTCATCACTCAAAATCCCCTGTAGGAGCACCTATCTTCTTTGTCAAGAAGAAAGATGGGAGTTGTGTTTGGTTGTGGACTACAAGGGTTTAATCAAGTCACCATTCGGAACCGGTACCCGTTGCCATTGATCTCGGAATTCCGATCGGCTGGAAGAGCAAAGGTGTTCACGAAGATCGACTTATGAGGGTTTACAATCTTGTACGGATTCATCCAGACAATGAGTGAAAGACTACCTTTCGTACAAGGTATGGACACTTCAAGTACACGGTGATGCCTTTCAGACTTACCAATGCCTCAGCCGTGTTCCAACACATGGTGAACGACATCTTTTGTGACTTCTTGGACCAGTTTGTGGTAATCTACTTTGATGACATTTTGATTTTTCTAAGGACCAGGTGGCACATGACAAGCATGTACAACTAGTTCTACAGAGCTTTGCGAGCATGGCCTGTATGCAAAGTTGGAGAAGTGTTTTTTCGATAGGGATACTGTGGAGTTCTTGAGCTACATCGTCTCTCATGCTGGCGTTTCCATGCACAAGTGAAGACTATCGTGGAGTGGAAGAGACCCAAGTCTTTATGAGATATACAATGTTTCCTTAGCTTTGCAAACTTCTACATGCGATTCATACAGTACTTCTCCAAGCGTGTACTTTCACTCACGGAACTCAACAAGTGCACAAGAAATTCTCTTGATTCAATAAGGTCACAACACTCAAAGACGCCTTCACGACAGCTTCAATTTTAGCACATCCTGATCCTTCTCGTCCCTTCTTGTTGAAGCAGATGCTTCGGACTTTACAGTAAGTTCTATCCTATCTCAAGTTGGAGAAGACAAGTTACTTCATCATGTAGCCTTTCACTCTTGTAAGTTCCTTTCGGTGGAGATCAATTACGAGATTCATGACAAGGAACTCAAGGCCATTGTGGATTCATTTGAGGAGTTGCGGCACTTCCTTGAAGGTGCTGCGCATCCTGTATAAGTTCTTATGGATCACACAAGAACCTGGAATTTTTTCAAACGGCTCGAGTTCTCAGTCGGTGACAAGCTAGGTGAGTGGAATTCCTATCATGTTTGATTTTGTCATCATCTACAAGCATGGTTTTTGGAATGGCAGCAGATGCATTGTCTAGGCGCTCTTACTTTGCACCAACCCCGGGCGATCTGCATATGATTGTCAAAAGCAAGTGTTGTTGGGTTTTGATCGACTTCGACTTGTAGCACTACAGGTTCATCAGGCTCCAGTAGATTCAACACTTCTACAGAACATTCATTTGCAGTTGGCTACAAACGACTTGGCAAAGAATGTGTTTCACACATTAGTCCTGACATCGCAAGTTCCTCTTTGTCCAGTTCCCATACAGACTACAAGTTGTTTGCCATACAGAACAGACTCCTATACCGAGAAGGTCTCTTATACATTCCTGTTGGTGTTTGCAGGACTCGTGTGGTACAGGATTGCCATGATACCCCGGCTACAGGACATCATGGTGTGGCCAAGACAGTTGAGTTGGTGACTCGCAACTATTGGTGGCCTAGGTTGCGAGGTTTTGTGAAAAAGTTTGTACGGAATTGTGATACCTGCAACAAGTCGAAGATGCCTTGTCACGCACCCTCTAGTCTTCTTCGTCCTCTTCTTGTTCCCTCTGCTCTTGGAGATTCATTTATATGGATTTCCTCACAGATCTTCCTTCTTCTAGTGGATTTGATGCAGTTCTTGTGGTGGTTAACCGTTTCACCAAACATGCTCATTTCCTACCATGTAACAAGACGGCTACATGCCAAACAATTGCTGAGTTGGTGATCCGCAAAGTGTTCTGATATCATGGTCTTCCTAAGAGCATTGTTTCTGATCGAGGCCCACAATTCATGTCTAAATTTTGGCGAGAGCTTCTCCAGAGTCTACAAGTTAAAGCGGATCTTTCTTCAGGATATCATCCGCAAACTGATGGGCAGTCAGAACGCATGATTCAGACCTTGGAGCAATATCTTTGCTGCTTCATCAGTTACCAACAGGACAACTAGTTGAACCTTCTTCCTATGGGGAGTTTGCCTATAACAACTCCGTTCACACATTTATAGGCTAGACACCTTTCTTCGCTCTTACAAGCTACTATCCACGTTTTGACTTTGCTCCTCCTGCTTCTCTTTCTTTCTTCTACAGTACAGAATTGTCTCCAGCATCTTTGTCAGGTATAGGATAATCTCCATGTTCATCTTCAGCAGGCACAGGAACGGTACAAGTATCATGCTAATGCTTATCGTCAGCCAGCACCTGCATACAAAATTGGTGATTTTGTGTGGCTCCTTCGTCGGCATATTCGCACCAACAGGTCTTCTTTAAGTTAGATTTTCAACAATTGGGCCCTTACAAGATTGCGGCTAAGGTCAATCCTGTACTAGAGCTACCATCAACTGTGAAGCTATCCTATGTTCCACACCTCTTTGTTGGAACCATATCATCCTTCTTTTCTTCCTGGTCGTGCTTTTTCTCCTCCCCCTTCTGATGATGAACCTGAGTATAAAGTGCAGCCATCCCTGATTCTCGTCTTCATCGCCGCCAACTTCAATACCTGATGGATTGGAAAGGTTATTTGCTTACCGATCGCACTTGGGAACCTGCATCTAATTTACTCCATACTTCTTCCAAGGTTGTTGCCTTCCATCGGTGTTATCCTACTAAACCAGGTCTCAAGACTCGTGGACTCATCCTTAGGGAGGTGCTATCACGACCCGATATAGAATATAGGATTTTGAATATATGATACATGATATGGGATATAGGATATACCTACAGAATATGCCTACAGGATATTCTTACAAGATAGACCTACAGGATATGCCTATAAGATATACCTACAGGATATGCCTACATGATATTCCTATAGGATATACCTACATGATATGCCTATAGGATATACTAAAGGATATACCTACAGGATAAGGGTCACCATTTTTAGCTCATGACTAGGTTAGGCTCATGACCAGATTAGCTCTTGGAGTTGTGAGCATAAAAGCTCCGACCTAATTGTTGTACAATTAATTACTATCAACACCAGTCTTTCTACGATTAATCTTGTTTGTTCTTGTCTTGCTCCTTGCTTCCTATCTTGCTCTTGTCTTGTTCCTAATCCTCATTTTGCTCCTGAGTCAAGCCTCCTTGCTCTTGGATCGTGGCTTAGTTCCTAGTTCCTGTCCTGCTCCTAAGTTAAGCTTCCTTGTTCTTGGATCGTAGCATGACCATCACAAACAAAATTATGAGTGCAAATGGGAGCAAGATACAGAACTACCCTCAACTGAGACGTATTCCACTTTGTTCAATTACTTCTACCTCTACTTCCATCACTTTTATCTCATCCTTACTTCTTGTAACTTTCTTTCATGCTCTTTCATTTCCTCTAGATCCTTCAGATGATCATCATGATGTAGTCATTGATCAATTCAAAAAAGAATATGCTGATCTTTTCGACTTTAACTTATCAAAAAAGGCCAAGATTGCAACATGTCACCCTATTCCAACTGGGAAACTAGGTTAATAAAGGTACATTAGAATATATTAATGTTGCACTTGTGTCAGAAATAAATATTAGATCGGAAGTTATCTCGAGGAGTACAGAACATTGACATACTCTATACCCATGGAAACATCAACAATACATGTTTAGTGTTAGTCACCAAAGAAGCTCAAGATATTGCGAGCAAATGTTAAAGAAATGTTGGAGAAGGGTGTTATCTAGAAGTCTCAAAGTCCTTAGGCACGTGAACCTCATTCTGTAATGAAGCCAAATAAGAGCATTTGGTTTTGCATTAATTATTACCCATTAAATGATGTGATTATTTCGGATGTTTACCCACTTCTTCATACTGCAGATCTGGATCAATTAGGACGGAGTTGTTGGTTCACCAAGTTATATCTCACCTTTGGATATTGGCGAGTTTTGATGGCTAACATGGAAATTCTCAAACTCTTTTAGACACCATTTGATTTGTATGAGTTCTTAATGATGCCTTTCGGTTTAAGCAATGCTCTAACAACTTTTCAGCATATTATGATGAACGAGGTTATTTATAATGCCAAAGGTGACTGTCAACTTCATCGATGATGTTCTGATCCACTTGAAAGAAACATGGAAGAAGCATGTTTGTGATGTATGTAAGGTTTTGGACTAGATGCGATAAGTTGATTTGAAGCTGAAGCGGTCTAAATGTGTGTTTTGGATCCAAGGACATCACTTATCTTGGTTATCGCATTTCTCATGAAGGTTTATAATAAACTTGTTGTAGTTCTGAAGTTCCCTATTCCAAAGTGTGTGAACAATGTGCATTTTTTGGCAAGGCTTGACAATATCTTGGTTGTTTTATTGATCATTTTCAATCGTACTACACCATTACAGGCTTGCTTAGTCGCCAACGTCATCTTTTGTATAGTTCAAGGATTGCAAGCAAGTGTTTGCAGATCTTAAGGAACTATTGATGACTCCTCCAGTTTGGTGTACCCTAATTACACTCATCCCTTCATCTTGCATGTGGATGCTTCTAACATTGATCTCAGGGGCGTGTTGATGTAGGAGAGTATGAGTGTGTCTGGTCAATGTCATCCTATTGTGTACATCAACTGTATATTATACTAATAGAGGTGAACTATTCCACAATAGAGGAGTGTCTAACAACAATTTGAGGTTTTGAGAAGCTCCATGCCTACTTGCATGGTTCTTAGACAAATCATGCTACAATCACTTCATTGTTAAAGTAGAAGAACTTAATTAGCTGTATTTTTCGATGGGCCTTGAAGCTTCAGATTTACAACTTTGAGGTTGTTCATTGCTCAGGGAGTTCCATTGCTGATGCTGACGCTCTTTCTCAAGCTCCTCTTTTACCTTTTCTCTCTTCATGTATTCTTAAGGAGCCAGTTTTCCAACATCAGTGAATTTTTAATGAGATTCGGTACCGTCAACAGTTGAAATTCAGTGTTCACAAGATGTAGAGTTGAATTTGCTATCTTTGGATAAGGTTCGTGAAGTTTAAAAGGTTAAGCCATGGATCAAAAGGCTTCATGATGGGTTTGAGAATTCTACATTGCTTGCTAATGACTTGCCATTCAAGCATTTACATTCTCATGACGACCTTCTTTATTTTGTAGGGATTAATCCGGATGATCATTTGCGATAGTAGTGTCTTCAATCTTCATTCCACGCTTCCCATGCTTACCATGACTCTCTTATTTTGGCATGCACATGGAACATCGTCATGTAATTGAGAAGCTGCACAGATCTTTTTATTGGCCAAAGTTGCGAGGAGATGTGATCTGGATGTGGGTAGTTGTGTGTGGTGTCAAGCTCACAATACTCCTCCTTTAGAAGGATGGTTGGAGTCCATTGTAGTTTCTCGTCTGTTTGAGTTGGTGGTGTTTGATTTGATGAGACCTTTTCCACAATCAACTACTAGTAAAAGTATTTATTATCGCTTTTGACTACCTAACTCATTGGGTAGAAGTTGGTGTTCTTACTAGTGCGACTCTTCTATTGTTGGCCACTTTCTATTTAATTGGGTAACTTTCCAGCATTCGTGTTCAGAGTGGATTCTCTTGAACAATGGTCCTACGTTTATGGCTGAGGCATTTCAAGTCTTAACATGTCAGCTGGGGATACACCACACTTTCACAAGTACTTATCATCTTTAATAGATGGTTTGGTTAATAACTCGTCAAATTTTTAAGAGGATGTGATCGCAAAGTATGTAAGCTTTCAACATTTGGATTGGAATGGTTATTTGCCCTCTTCGATATGCTTATGTCATTGGAGTACAAAGTTTATTGGTACTTCACCATATAAGCTCTTATATGATCATGACTTAGTGTTATCGATAAAGGTAGGTTTACCTTTGAGGTCTTGGGATTGGTATTTGACGAGCATTCTTCCATTGGTTTGAGTGGAGTTTATAGAACATTTGAGCCATGTACAGTGGAACAACAACGCTACTACAATCTCATCATCATCCACTCTGGGAGTACAAGGTGATGAGTTAGTGTTGGTTCGTTTTCTCAAGTTTACAATACATGGTTTAGCCAAGAGTCTCCTTGCTTAGTGAAAAGACCATACCGAGCTGTCTCTAGTCTCCACACGCTGCTCTCCAAAAAGGCTTCCCAAAATTAGGTTGCCCTTAATTTTCTCTTAGATCTAGGTATAGCTCTTTAAGAATTCTAGCTTATACCTTTCTGGGGAATATTCTTTGATTTGTTATACAGGTCGTAACAATCCTCCCCCCATTAGCAAGTCCTTGTCCTCAAGGGCAGTATACTTACTCAACTGGTCCTGTATCATTAGCCTTGTACATCCACAAAGAATTTACCCAGGACTCGTTCCTTATGAATACTCTCTTTAACTGGCTAACATGAAACACTGGGTGCACCCTCACTCCTTCTGGCAGCCGTAGTCGATACGCCACCTTATCGATACACTCCAGAATCTCATTAGGACCTGAGTACCTAGGAGATAACTTATCATTATGTCCCTTCCGTAAGGCCACAATAGTGTTCCGCCTTACATTGTGGCAAATACCACTCGGAGATATACATAATCTCCCACTTGGAACTCTTGAAAACTTTTGTGCTCATTAACAAACTTGATAGCTCGGCTTTGGAGTTGCTGTGTAAGTTCTTCTTGCACAAACTCTGAATGTTTCTAAGCTCAACACTCAAATCTTTAGCTTCCTCATCCATGTTGCTTGAGCTTTCTTCAAGGACAATTAGGTGATAAAGTCCATAGAGATACTACCCCATCACCTGTCCAGAATAGGCAATGGTACTAATAGCCCACCTGGTTTCTCCTGGGCACCTTTACTTGCTGACACTTGTCACAAGTCTTGTAGTACTCTATGATATCATCTTTCATATTCCTCCAATAGAACCTCCTCTTATCAACTCATACATTTTCCTCCCCCAAAATGACCAACCTCCGGGTGATCATGATGAAATATAGTACCTTGGTTGATCAAATGGTCCACATGAGGAAGATACACATGGCCATTGTAATACAAAACTCCATCTTGAAATGAGAATGGTTGCTCTAGCTGTCCTCTAAGCTCCTGCACCTCGGCGTCTTGTGCTTGAGCATGTTAACTACCTGGCTAAACTCATTGACCGTCCTTGTTAATGCATTACATAAGCATGTTTGGAATTCTCCAACTACTGTGGCTCTCCTAACACGTGACAAAGCATCTGCCACCACGTTAACCTTCCCTGCATGATGCTCAATAGGAAATTTGTCAAACTCCATGAGCTTAACCATCCAGTGAGCTTGTTGACAACTCTTTTTGTGTGAACAAATACACCAAAGACTTGTGATTTGTAAACACCTTGAAACTTGCACCATAAAGATAGTGCCTCCAAACTCGTAATGCATTAACAATAGCCAGTAATTCTTGCTCATACGTTGAGTACCGTTGCTCTGCAGGATTCAAAGTACGACTCTCATAAGCAATAGGCCTTCCCTCTTGCATAAGTACAACTCCAATGGCCACTCCACTTGCATCACACGATACCTTATAAGGCGTAAGGGATCTGCAATACATAAAACTGGTGCACACCAAAGCTTGTTTCAAAGCTTGGAAATTGCTCTTCTCTCAAGCACTTCATGCAAAGAACTGACTCTATTACTTATCGAAACTAGGTTGGCTACCCTCCAAGTAATCTTCGAAACTCGTAATAACCAACCATGCCCAAGAAACTCCGTAACTCTTCTGCATTGCTAGGAACTACCATTGCTCCACCATGCCACCTTTGTGGATCAGTCTTCACTCCACTTGGCGTCACATGTGACCCAAATACTCCACTTCGCACTGAGCAAATGCACATTTACTCTTCTTTGCATAGAGCTTGTTCTCCCTCAACAACTGAAGAACTCTTCGCAAATGCTGCACATGTTTCCTTCATATTCTTACTGTAAATAAGAATATCATTAAGGAAGATCTCCACAAAGTCATACAAGTAGTCACCAAACACCTCAGTCATCAACCGAGTGAATGTGACTGGGGCATTTGTTAAGCCAAATGGCATAACAGTGAACTTGAAATGCCCAAAGCTAGTGTTGAAAGCAGTTTTGTAAATATCTGCTTCCTTCACAGCAATCTGATGATACCCATTGTGCAAATCTATCTTGGTGAACACTCTGGCTCCACCGAATGATCCATGATAGTATCCACACGTGGCATGGGCATCCTGTCCTTCACTGTTTGCTTGTTGAGAGTCTATAGTCTATGCATCCTCATGGTGCCATCTTTCTTCCTGACAAGCAATACTGGTGCACCAAATGAGACTTGCTCAGTTGTATGAAGCCATATTCCAATAGCTCCATCACTTGTTTCTTAACCTCTTGCTCCTTAGCATGGCTCAATCGGAATGGCTTACAGTAAATGGCTTTCGTACCCTGTTCCAACACAATCTCATGTTCCACACCTCTTGCATGTGGTAAGCCATGAGGTAGCTTGGGAGGGAAGACGTCAGCAAACTCCTCACACAGCAGCTTTGCTCAAGGTGACAATAAAAGAACTTGTTTGGAACTCAAGCTTTGTTCCAAACCAAGTGTCTTTCACTTCACTATACTCAAGCTTCATGTGCTTGGTGCTCCACTAGATTTAGGATCCACATGCACTAGCTTCCAAAAAGAAAGTCTCCACCAGTTGGGTTTTGCCAACCTCTAACTGTAACTCCTACACAAGCAATTTAGCTCTGTGTGACACTGAGCCCTCAATCTCGTATTGAGGCACAATCTTCGTGCAACTCCACCAGCTGGGTTTTGCCAACCTACAGCTGTAACTCCTCCACACAAGCACTATAGCTCTGTGTGATAGCTGAGCTGTATTGAGGCACAGTCTTCGTGCAGCTCCACCAGCTGGTTTTTGCCAACCTCCAGCTGTAACTCCTCCACACAAGCACTATAGCTTGTGTGATAGCTGAGCCCTCAATCTCGTATTGAGGCACTGTCTTTGTGCAACTCCACCAGCTGGGTTTTGCCAACCTCAGCTGTAACTCCTCCACACAAGCACTGTAGCTCTATGTGATAGCTGAGCCCTCAATTCATATTGAGGCACAGTCTTTGTGGGCAAGCTGCACTACTTCACTAACTTTGTTGACACAAAGTTATTGCTACTCATGCTATCCACAAGGACTCGCACTGGAAACTCACCAAGTCGTCCCTCCACCACAATAGCACGTGTGTGTGGCTCCTCCCGTGCCATGCAATTAACCTGTTGAGCAAGAACAAATAGAAATTTACCTTGTGGTTTAGAGAAGTCTCCTTTGTGCCTTCTTTCCAAGCTCCATCTCCTGAAGCTTCTTAGGCATCTACTTGTCCTTGCCACCAATGAAACCCTTCCTGGACAATTTGCCTTTCAGTGTCCAACATCTCTACACATGTGGTATTTATCCTCTCCTTCCCACTAGGCTCACTCTCGAACCTCGCCACTGATACTAATTGTTAAGCACCACTACGTACAAATTAAAGACCCTCACAAACCACCCGACCTCCCCCGAACTGTCTCTAGTCTCCACACGCTGCTCTCCAAAGGCTTCCCAAAATTAGGTTGCCCTTAATTCTCTCTTAGATCTAGGTATAGCTCTTTAGGAATATTCTAGCTTTACCTTTCTAGGGAATTATTCTTTGGTTTGTTATACGAGTCGTAACATAGGCCACAAGTTTATGAGGTTTGGCATGACATTCAACCCAATCCTTCAAAGATTGTGCATGTGCAATGCTTAAAGTGTTTTCCACAATAGGGTCAAGAACAATTTGTGCCGCTACGTATTCACTAATGCTATGTTTCTCAAGATTTGGTACCATATCCATGTACCAAAGTACCCTAACCACCTTTCAACCTTACGAGCCAAGGAGATGTAAGGTCAAGATGTACAATTACAATGCTATATACTATTATTAACGTAGTGAGATTTTGATAAGCATTAAATTGGTTTCAATATGGACCAATCACTCTTCTATATAAAATTAAGGTGTTGGGCTAAAACAATATACATATTTCTATATTCTACTGAAGTCTCACACAATAATATATATAAATATATATATAAAATACATTACAACCAAACATATAAAAAATTATGTAAAAGATACCATTAAGTACTTCATAAAAGAGTCATGTACAAAATCCTTAAGAAAAGACAAATGGATGAGATGTGAATCATCCCATGCAAAAGTCATTTTTTTTTTTTTTTTTTGATTTTATATGTGATTTTAATTATGATTTATTTTATTAAAAAAACATATAATTAAACCATATTAAAAATTTAACACATAAAAATCGTGTAAAATATTGCAAAAGAATAAGAAAATTATAAAAGTCTCAAAATAAATTACTACAAAACCAGTATACAACTTGGGAAAAAATCAATTTTATCAACGTGTAACTTCTCTTACTTCAGAAATTTCTTGTTTTTCCTTTTCTTTAATATATATTTACATTAATGTAATTGTGACTGGAAAAAGGTGGTTAGATAGTTTATAATGCAGGTTTATAATGAAAATAGTTATATATGTAATGATCCAAACCAGAGTACATTTACAATTTAAAAATTCTTTTTTTTCTTTTTAATTTTATACAGTGAAGATGGATATGCAATAGTCAAATACAGTGATGCACGTCAAATAATATTATTAAGGCAGAATAGTTCTTTCAACTTCCATTGTTGTCAGCCAAGACGACAAAATGTTAGTTGTAATAATTTGATAAATTTATATTTACGTTTTAACTGTTTATAACGTTTTTGAAAGTCAAAAATTCGAGCAACCTTTGTTAGTGAAGCACACTTCCAGGACGTGAGACGCCAGATTGAAATGTCGTTATAATATTATTGTGGGTCCATGATCATGGAAATGGTCGCGTCTGAATCCGAAATGGTCGCCGACTGTGGTCTTCCCCGTCCAAGCTTTGTGATCAATGGATTCATGGTGCTGTTTGCGCTGTGGTATCGCAATATGGATCCTTGTCTTCTTCGCGATGAATGTCTTCTTGAAGAATGTTTCCGCGCAACCAGGTAAGACTTTGAAGATGTACAGCAGACCATCTTGTGTACTCCATACATGTACAGGCTTCTTGAGCCTAGACTGCGGAGGTGATAAAGAATTCACGGATCCAGATACAAGCATACACTGGATACCAGATAACAAGTACATCACCACAGGTGTGAGTGCTCTGATTTCCAGTGAGAACCTGGGAAACTACCCCAAGCAGTACCAGACTCTACGCTACTTCCCAGACAAGTCCAGGAAGCACTGCTACGCTCTTCCAGTGGAATCCGGTGGAACTTATATCTTAAGACCCGGTTTCGCCTACGGCAACTATGACAGACGTTTGAGAACGGATAATTCCATCTTTGTAGATGTTTATAGTCGGTGCTAACTATTTCTACACAGCAAATGCTTACACATGGATCTACGATTTCATCATCAAAGCTCCAAGCTCGGGGAACACATTGAGCGTCTGCGTGGCATCAAACTCCATCTCTTCAGTAGATGTCCCATTCATCTCTACGCTGGAACTGAGGCAACTAGCTGACGATATGTGTGGTCTGGAGCAAAACCAAGCGTTTCAGGTTTACAGAAGATTAAACTTGGCTGCGCCTTCAAAAGACAATATCAGGTTCTTCGCACTAATAGAGGAAGTTATCGACCTTGAACTTTGATTGTCTTCTGTTTTTGAAGGTATCCTCTGGATGAGTACGACAGAGTCTGGGCGTCTGATAAGATTTTCGGGACATATCTAGGGTCCGAGTATCCCAACATCTCTACAACTTCAGAGGTCTCTGTAGGAAAAACTCGGAACAAGCCACCTCGGCAGTCATGAGTACAGCTATAGTTTCAAACTCGGCCATTCTCTTTGAGTTCCCGAACACAGCTCTAGACGAAAGCTCCTTGTACTCCTACGGCCTTCTACTTTGCCGAGCTTGCAAAGCTCAACAAGACAAGGAGATTCTCTATTGGGGAGATCAACACTTGTCTTCCGTTTCCTTTCTAACATTGAGCTTTGACATGGGAAAGGTGCCGTTAACTTCAACCGAGTATGATGCTCCCGAGGCTCTCACTCCCACGACCAAGTTCACCTTTAATTCATCAACTTCTCCAGGAGTCATCCTGAATGCAGCTGAAATCTTCCGCTCTATCGCTCCACTCCACCCTGGAACTGACGGTGACGATGGTAACTTACGTACACTCTCATGGAGCTGAGCTTTACAGTCGCTTTGTTTGCAGTTAGTGCAATCGAGAATATCAAGTCCTACTTCAACTTGTCTGGATGGTCAGGTGATCCTTGCTTCCCAGACGACTACTCGTGGACTGGATAATCTGCAGCAAGAGCTCTGCCAGGATCATCGGGCTCAAGCTTTCGAATCGGAACTTACAAGGTTTCATTCCCCAGAGCATCACTCAGCTAGTGCATCTCCAAGAGATGTAAGCACAGCTTGCATGCACAGGGTTTCATACGATAAACATATGGTGTTCTTTTCAGATACCTCGACAACAACAGCTTTCGAGGCTCCATACCAGACTTGAGCTCGCTCCACAACCTGACTGTTCTGTAAGTTCATCTCTTTCCATTGGAAAAACATGTTGAACTGTTTTAGTCTTGAAGGAACTTGCAGAACAACAATCTCACAGAGATCTGCCTTACACAGAAACCAGGACTATCTCTCAAGTAAGCCGGTCGTTCTTTGGAATGCATACTGACGTGAAGAATCTTACAGCGTCTCTGGAAATCCAGCTTCAACGTGTTCCTTCCCTGGATTGCCTTCAAAGAGAAAGAGCTCCACAGCTGTCATTGTCGGAGTCACAGTAGCTTGTGCAGTAGCTCTTGTAATTCTAGTTGCTGTGTTCGTCTTCCTCAGAAAGAAGAAGAAACCGCCTCCAAAGGAAGCTTCAGAGGCCGCAAGTGCCACACAAATGCCAAGGCCAAAGGTTCACGTATAAGAAGATTGTAGAGGCAACAAACTCCTTCAAAACCAAGGTCGGGGAAGGCAGTTTCGGTCCGGTGTACCGTGGCTGTTCTCCCCAGCGGACAAGAGGTTGCTGTGAAAGTACACTCAGATAAGTCTCCTCAAGGTCTCCTTCAATTCAACACTGAGGTACGTCTCTCACTCCATGCATTTTGTTGACTTATAGAACTCTTGATTGGTCCACCACAAAAGCTTGGTGGATTTTGTGGGATTTTGCTCTCACCAGTCCAAACTTATCCTCGTCTATGAGTTCTTAAATGGAGTCTCAAGGATCACCTGCGTGGTAACGTAAACCGGTTTTAGCTCTCTAAGTTACAAGTTTCTGGCACAGGTAATCGGACGTACGCATCTCAACTGGAAACGGAGGCTTGGTATTGGCTTGGAGGCGGCCCAAGGTACTTGGAAATATACACGGTTTGTGGTTCTGAAAGTTTTTGCATGTCCCGGTGAAGGTTTGGATTACCTACACACTGGATGCAAGCTTTGGAATCATCCACAGAGATATCAAGAGTACAAACATACTTTTGAGTTTCCACAAAGGTGGCCAAGATTGCAGACTTTGGTATTTCTAAACTCTACCACAAGGACAGAGGTATCATATCTCCACAATAGTTAAAGGAACGCTGGGATATCTCGATCCAGAGTAAGCGATAAGCAACTCCATTTGTTACTGCTGTTCATGTTTGTTTTGTGTGTGTAAGGTACCACGTCACCAACAGGCTAACGGAGAGTCTGATGTCTTCAGCTTTGGAGTCGTCCTGCTTGAGTTGGTAACCGGACGTGAAACCTTAGACCAGACACTTCCAGGTGATGAAGTTAGCCTAGTTCAATGGGTAAGCGTTGCCCTGAATGACGTCTTTGGAACTTATAGCGTTGGCTTTGTGGCATCAGGTCAGAAGGGAGCTTGACAAAGGCAATCTGACGGCTGTGGTTGATTCAACAATCACTAGTTATAATGACCAAGCAGCTTGGAAGATGCTGGAGGTGGCTGTCTTCGTGCACGGAGTATTTCTGTAGACAGACCTAACATGAGCACTGTGGTGAGTGAGTTAAAAGAGGCAATCAATCTGGAGAATTCCTGGCTTGAATTGAAAATGTAATTAATATAATTAAACTTTCCTATCGTAAGTTGCTTTCCACTTCCCAGAACCAATGCAACGATTTTAACAGTCTTTGTTGACTAGCCTGATCTGTTAAATACACACACATATATATAATTTACTTTTGAATGTATATATTTCATTTTGCTTTATATATATAAATTATAATTTTCTTATATAAACGTATGTGATCCATTATTAATAAATCACAAGTGAACTAAAACATTTATTTAATAACAATCACGATTATATTTAAAATATTTTCTAAAATGAGCTAAAAATTATTTTGTTGTTAAGTGCAGATAAAACAATAGAACAATATGCTCTACTATACGTGCATGGCAAGACATGCGAATACTCTGATGTTCACCTTATTCATGCATATATGCTCGAATAAACATACATAGATATTCGTTATATAGATGTGTGTGTGTGTGTGTGTGTGTGTGTGAGGAGAAGAGAGAGAGAGAGAGAGAGAGGTGTCCCCCCCAAAAAAAACACACGCGCACACGCACACATGCACACGCAATATACAATACAAACAAAACATTACTCTCTCATATTTGATAATCTGCAGTATATGTTATATATTTTGTTACGAGTATATCAAATGTACCGTAACACCATATTATATCAAATCGTGGCTTTTATATACATACTTTATGTAACAAAACACAAACACTATTGGGGATACATAATTTACACCATTTATATATATAATAGATAGATAGATAGATAATGTTTATGTCCGTAGTTACAGGACACATGTATACGAGTTGGAAAGATACTACGATCCCAGTGAAAGCTCTACATGACTTTTAAAAGTTTTATTTATAAATATTGTATCTATATAATTAAGTTTACATTATTATTTCAAATATAATTATTTATTTTCCAGCTGCTCCCTTCCCCCTTTCTCTCTTGACTTCATTTTTATAATAGATCGATTACATACATATACACACATGCCAAATAGACACACACACACACACACACAACACACAGAGTATAATAAGATATTAGATATATGTTAATCTTTTTGTTTTCCAGTTAAATTCGGTCGTTGACCTGCTTGCTGCTCTACAACTCGTTTGCGCGCTAGAAGTTTCTGATCATTTATGGACTTATGTTTTCCATCCTTAAGCTATGTGCTTGCTGGTATATATTACGCGCGCCCGCACACGCAGACGCACACACTTGTTCCGTATATACGTATACATACATGCACAAGTGTTTGTGTGTGTTTCTCTCTCTCAAGGTTCTATACCTATATATTGTCTATAAAAGACACTAGTATCTTATTAATATAGTTAATATTACATATATGTATAACATGACAGTCAATAAACTATGCGTGTTTATATGCACAACCATATATGGAATTATTCCTTGTTAAGTGGATTTTTTTTTATTGATGGTGTTGCTGTCCTCACGTTGGGATATACAATGACTCTAAGTTATCCCCAAGAAAGGTTTATATATTTCAAACACACACACATACACGGAGTCTCTCTCTCTCTCAAACACACACACAATCCATGTTAGTATTTAATTATTTTTAGGATCGGCCAACTTCAAGTTTGCTGGGACCAGAGAGCATCTTCTGTTAGGAGTATGGGTTATCAACTTGTTGGGGCAGTTTCCCTGATGGCAAGTAAAGAATACGTCGAATGGCCTGCATTTTATATATAATAAATTTGTGTGTGTATTTGTATGTATGTCATCTTACTAAATTAAGGTGGGTTAGAATCCAATTTAAAAATAAATTCACTCAATTAAAAATAATAATAATAAAGTTAAAAATAATAATTTAATTAAGAATCATGTTAAAGATAATAATTCACCATGTTAAAGATAACAAATGAATTAAGGATGATTATAAATTTACAAGATTAAGGATAAACTCCTTATATTAAAGATAATAATAACATTGTAGATAATTAAATAGTTAAACCCATGTATAGTATTTTAAAGTTAAACTTATTAAGTCTAACTTAAGGATAAAATAATAACATTTATGTTAAAGGTTTAGATTAGGTTGAGAATAATAATTGACTTAAGGGTCTACCTTATACATTAACATAGTATTAAAAAAATTTAATTTAAGATTCATCAAATTAAAGATAATAATTAAATAAATATATTATTAAATAATTAAATCCAACTGATGGTCGTCTAAATTCCAAACCCACATGACATTGTGGAGTTTTAGATTAAGCATGAGTCATCCATAACTATGCATATCACAAGTGTTTATTAGTAAATTTAACCAAGTTAAGTATAATAATTAAGTTTAAGGCCAAACTCATCGTAACAATTAAGAAATTCATAAGGTTAAAGATAATAATAAAATTAAGGGTTGATTAAATAGTTATTATATCTTAGTGATAAATTTACAAGGTTAAGAATAACAATTATATTAAGTGTCATTAAATAATTAATCTCATGCATAAAAAATTAGAGATAACTTATTATATTAAGAATAATAATTAATTTAAAAGTTTAACTTAAGAAAGAATTCACTAGATTAAGGATAATAATTAGGTTTTTAGAAAGAAAAAAAACTTGTAAAGACTAACAACTAAGTTAAAGGCTATATGTGTAAACTTAATAATAATTTCTATATTAAAAATAAATTCACTAAGGTCCAATTTAAGATAAACTCAGGGACTATTAATTAATAAATTGTTATACTAGTAACTCTACATATATGGAGTCAAATTTGGTAAACTAATTAATTATGTAGGTATTTTATTTTTATATATTATTCACATGAGGCAAGCCATAACTGGGAATCCACAGTGCTGTTTTTACTATGTATTTCCAGTTTATAACATACACACGCTTTGGGTGCGTGTGTATGTGTGTATCGGGTGTTACACATAGATTTTTTATATGATAAGGTTCTCTCTCTCATATATATATAATGTCAAGGTTAATACCACAAGTTTCTCTATAAATGATGAATACATATGTGTGTATATAAATTGAATACATATATGTATATCTAAATACACAAATTACTAAATGTATAATTTACTAGGGATCTTATGCAGGATTGGTTTTACTACTTACCTTACTATTACTTCTTTGATATAGTTTTTTTACCAGCTTATGACCTATAGCAAGCAGTTCAACAAGCATGGCATTGACTCACCTAGTCTAAATTACATCAGGTTTTAATATTTATATGACGTATTTATAATCATTAAATCATATTGTTTTCAGTTTCTTATTCTTTCTTGAGGGTTGCGATGGTAAAAAAATTTTCTCGTTTACCTTTTTACATTGATTTAAAACTTGAATTTGCATTATAAAAAATCATAGTTTAATATAATAAATCAAATTTGCAAAATGAAAAACATTAAAAAAAAACCATATGCTTCATTAGATTAAAAAAAACACATACCTAAAATAATAAGTGAGTCTAAACTTTTCACAAATGCCAATATCTTTTTTTATGTAAGATTAAATTGTGTTTCTAATTGTCCATATTTTTGGTGTTTTTTTTTTTCCCTTTAATTCCATAAAATTTGCTCGAATGTTAAAATATTTCCAAAAGGCCCAGTCTCAACCATTTCTAATTACAATGCCTACAATTAAACTTGCCTTCATTTAATAAATATATTCGATAGGATAATTAACAACAAACAATTATATTTAAAAAGTTACATGTTAAAAAAAACATAATCAATCTCTCTTCCAACTTTAAAACTTCTTTAAACTCATTTAATAATAATAATAATAAGGAATTAAGAGCATCTTGCCTAGCCAAAACTTACTCTAAAAGGACATATATATTAAATATTATTGCACTAACTTTTACTAAGCCATTCGTGCCTAAAACTTTCATATTTAATGCTTCACTTTTGTATTGTTTTATACACAGAATTAAAATCATTTTAGTAAATGTATATATCATCAATTTCTACAATCCCTTTTATTAATTGTGAATAATTTAAACATCGTGAATAAAAAATTACATAATTTTCATTATTTAAAACATTAATATTGAAATCAAGTTTGACCAACATTTATATTTGTTTAACAATTGAAATATTGTAAAGAAAGTAGATATACTTGGTTCGAATTAACAAGGACTTACATTTTTCACCCTTTTAAATTCCTTTAGAAAGTACTTGAGACTTTAGTGATTTTTTTTTATGCATCTTGATTTTGTCAATGTCTTAAATCCTTTTAAAAAATACTTCTTATAGAATGTCTAAGTTACAATCTATTCTTAATGATTTCTATAGTGGTGTGTGTTTTAATAAAAAAGTAATAATAAAAAATCATATGTTAAACCATATGTTTTCTTATCCACATGTACGAATTTTATCATTATTGAATATTATATTAAACTTTGGTAAAAAGTGAAACATTTTTTGTTAAAATGAATTAAGAGTTGAATTAGAAACTGTACACTTAGTTTTAATGGCTATAAGTTTATCATTTTCATTATTTCATGATTACTTTATTATGATCTTAATGAAAGTTTTTATTGTTGAGCATATCATTTATTAAATTTTTTTAATTTTTTTTTAATGCAAAACAGAATTTAAATAATAAAATAGGTCATTATACTCCAATGTAATCCTTCATTTACCTAAATAAGGAACATATGTGCAAATGTTGTTCTTATGTAATTCTTTTCAGATCTACTTCTTGTTTCCTTGTGATATATAAGTTTCTTTACTCATTTCTTACCATTATATCTTGTGCAAGATAGAAGGCTTTATAATGTTAAATATTCTAAATGTCATGTTTTTACCTAATAAAATTATTTGATTTAAGTATATTAAGTTAACATAAGAAGCTTTTTCGTAACACAAAGTTGAATTACTTGATTTAAGATAAATTATAATGACTTAGTTAAATAATACAGGAGCATTGTCATAATATAAATTAACCTGGTCAGAACATAAATTGGCTCCTGATTTCGATGGATAGTGCTGTGACATTTATGTAATGAAGTATATATATAACCACACGTAGTTCATGTATGTGCTTTTAAGTCATGTAATTAAATAAACTAAATAGCGTAAAAGAACATATGTTTGAACAAAAGATTAATTGTGTTTGTGAAAACAACTTAAAGAGAAACCAGATTGACACTCAGTCACGTATGAAGCTATATTTTTTTGTCAAATTTAAAAAAAAAAAAGCAACAAATCTTTTTGACTTGTTGTATTTTACAATATTAAAAAAGGTTTAAAATAAACTATTCAAATCACATCCCATTATCAAATCACTAAGCTGCTAATATCAAGCTATGGCTCTCCAATTCTTTTCATTTCATCGTACTATCAATCCATGAAATAGGTAATTTCAACACCTGTTTGTATTTCTATATATATATCCACTTGGGCTCCAGAACACCGTGATTTGGTCCTCATATAACTTTGGTTTCTTTGACCCCCGGCCCATCTAATTAAGAATATATTATGACTACTAGATTGGTGATTTGATCTTTGAGTTGTTAATTAACGGTTGTAGGCTGTGCTCAATGATATCCCTGAGTCTTTTGTATCCCCACATGAGCACTCTGAATAGGATTCTGATTTCTTTAGCTGGAATGCGCAAATATGGATATTCAAGAATATTCAACACGTGGCTTAAGCTGCTTATAAAGTTTTAACTCCCTCGACCGGTCTAGACGATGAGATGAAAAAATTTCTATCAGATTTTCACTGTTCATTATTTTGCCCTGCTTTGTAATTGTTTACAACTAGATTTGCGGAGGGACTACATAGGTTGCAACCTCATGTCCCCCAGTTCCTTGGAGGAGCCTATATACATGGCCTCATGGCACTCTTCTGAGTTCTCTAGCATGCTTATCTATCTTTGTGTGTGTCCTTTCTACTCTATAGTCCATCCTTTTGTATCTTGGCATGAGAATATGAAATGCAGACAATCTGCTGCGGCACCAGTAGGAGAAGAAAACATGAGAAGAGTTGGAGTTCCACACTGTAGAACTTGGAACTCTGATTAGAGCCCACTTCCACTGATGGTCTATGTATGTGGGTTCCAATGAGCATTGTACATAGCCTCCACCATTTGGACAACCTGATCAACAACAATTATATCTGTCCTTCCATCTGGAGCGTCATCAAATCTCTCAGAATTCCATTTTCTATTGCTGCTTGAAACTATGGCTGTCCAATATATATGCTAATTATTGCAGGTTACTAAGTAATCTAGTTGTGACATGAGCAATCATAGCTCATGATTTCACTGTATAAGGTGCGCACATGGTAGATATGTTACCTGGTTATACTCAATCTGGGTGTGTTTTAACTTTTATATGTATATGAATTATATATAATACTACGTACTTCCGTATAAAATAGATTTAAATCTCCTGAATTGTTATGCAATATGATACTGTAAAAGCTACATAAACCTAAACTTATGAGATAATAAACTGTGCATAATATGTACATGTTCAACGTGTCGGTCTATATTACATGCATTCTATAGTACACACACATATATATTTACTGCAAGGAATTAAATGATAAATCATGATGTATATATATAAAAATACAACCACAGCAATTCTGACAAAAAAAAAAGAATCTTATTTTAAAGGAAAGAAAGGCAACATGATGCTCCTATGTACAAGGTTTATCAACAAGCTTGCCACAAAGTCCTAGATTTCCTGCAAATCTAAAGACAAAGAAATCAGATATATATTTACAATAGCTACGGAAGTTTGTACCTGTCCCCATCGAGATTGTCAAATACACCTCCAGATGGAATGGACCAGACAAATTATTGTTCGCAACATTCCTGCAAACAGAAGTACATAACTTAGATATTTGAATCAGTGATATATGCCGTAGTAAAAAAATGTTATGAATTAGTAATTAAATTAAATTAATAATTAATAAATTAGTAATTAGATTAGTAAGTAAACATTTCCGTAGCATTTTTTGAGTACAGATTAAATCACTATTTAAATAATCTCTCTCTACAACTTACAGATCCACAAGGTTCTGAGTGTGGCTAAAGCTGGTGGGATCTGTCCAGAAAATGTGTTATTCTGCAGTAACCTGAATAAATACGTTGTTAGCAAGTACATATACATAACACTACTGATACTTACAGTCTTCTTAAGCTGTTGCATGAACCCAAAGATTGTGGTATAGACCCATCAAAGTAGTTACCGTCCATATGAAGATAAGAAATCTTAGAGAGTTTTAACTCCAGTTGGGAAAGGGCCCTTGAAGTTGTTATCATAAGCGTTCAGACTGACAAGTGAGGCTGCAAAGAGATATCCCTGGGAAATTCCAGGCCAAGCCTGGAGTGTGACACATTGAGAAAAGCAAGAGATGGTAGCTTTGTGAAGATCTCCACAGGAAGAGGAGAGTTGGCAAAACTGTTGCCATCAGAGAGATGTTTTTCTTAGGGGGATAATGTAAGGTAATTACGAGGTTAACCATGGTATATTCTATTATTTTTGGACTATCCTATAAAGATTTAGTTAGACCATAAATATCTCTAGTAACTTCTAAAATATACTATGGTTAACCTTTGTAATTACCTTACATTATCCTTCTGTAAAAAAAACTTTTTCAATCGTAAAACGTGAGCAACCAAAGGTGCTTCTCGAGACTTAACATTTTGTATATGGTAAACTTGAGGGCCAACTTGACAAAGAATTTTATAAAGACCAAGCCATTTCCACAAGAAACCTGGAGTGAATCCTTTTTAATGAAGTTCCGAAAAATGTACAAGAACAAAGTCACCAATAGCAAATTGAAGAGGTGGTCGATAACGAGAATTATAATTCTGTTGTTGTTGAATTTATACCCGACCTAAATGTTCTACTGAACATGCAGTAAAGGAAGAGCTCAATTTAAATAAGTCACCCAATATCGAGATTCAGCATATTTAGGTTTGTGATAAGCCAAATCAATTTTTGGAAGCATTCGAAGGTCTCGCCCATACAATGTTTTAAATGGAGAGACATGCTAATGAAATTTTGAATGCCAGTGTTGTATGTAAATTCTAAGTATCATAAATACCAATCCCAATCATTCTAAGTAGGATTTACATACTTAGAAATTATACCTTTAAAAGTTCGATTCAAACGTTCAACTAACTTATTTGTTTATGAATGAAAAGTATATGTGAAAGATTGTTGAATTCTTATATATGAAATCAAAACCTTCAAAACTTCAGTAATGGGCAGGTCCATTATCTAATAAAATCATGAGTTGCCCTAACGCGTCCCAAGTGGTTGATATTGTGACAGTCCCGAGCTTGATTTGTGACAGTCCGAGCTTGAGATTGAATAGTTTCAGAGAGATCACCCTCAATTTGGAGTTGCAGACGACTCCGAACCATCTGCAAGGGTCACCATGTTGCTCGGCACACCACTTGGATCTCAAGTGATGATCTCAACACAATTAGGGCTTCTGCATCTGGAGTATAACTTGGAATATAACCCCAGCAGGACGTGGAGAGTATCGTGCACATCAACAGCACAAGGATTGCCTTAGACATCATATGGAATAAGAGAGAAAGAGAAGGTAAATTCTGAAAATGAAAAATATTGTTACACCTCCAAAACCCTGCATTTATATATGTCAAGCCGCCACACCACGCCCCAAACTTATCTATTTATTAATGGGTATCAAATCACGAACTCCAAATGCTTATTTATATATTCAGCATGTATTTATATATATATATGTACCCTCTTTATGTCCTTGGCTCGCAGTGCATGTGTGAATGATACAACCTGCATTAACCTTCTATTTCACTCTTTAATATATCCTTTTCTAATACAAAATACAAACTCCCCTTTATTGAAGTTTACAAATGGATTTGACATATTGCACAATTAAAACGTTTTTTACTAGTTTTTCACAATTTTTATTCTTTTGACTTTATATTGAGCATCATGCCTTTTTCCAATTGTATAATTGTTATGTATTAGCAAGACTTGTAACTTCATAATTTTTAAGTGAATTAAACTATTATTATAAATTACAAAAATGCTATATGATTATCTCAAACGAGTTAAATTATTATCATAAATTCTAGAAATACAATGACTTTTTGGAATGGTCTTAATATGGTTACCTTATTATAAAAAAATGTTGTCCTTATGCATGTTAAGTAAAAGAACATAGTCAAAACAATATCTAGTAAATTGTTTTTAATCAAATATCATATTAAAATATTAATTTATTAAACAAAATCTTAATTTCATATTCATCGTAGTTCTAAATATGCCTTTATATATATAATATTTCAAATATAATAGGGTTTTTTCAAATATTAAAAATATTATAGAGGGTAAAATAATAAATTTGTAAAATATTACTAACATATATATGGACACACATATTTATAACTTTAACATTGTGAAGGAATTTAAGTTTTTTAAAAACCTTGATAGTATGTTGATTATGTATATATCTAAGTAAGATTTTGTATTTATAAATATATTAATGTATCTATGTTATATATATAATATATATTATTTATTTATTATAATTATAGATTTTTTATTTATATTATATATTTTTATTCTTATATAATATAACTTGTGACAAGGGTTTGTTATTAGAGTTTTTCAACTCCATAACCAAGGTTTATTTCATTCATGACTTTAATTTTCATTTTATCTTAACGTACTTCAATTGCATATCTTTTTATTTTTCATGGATATTAATGAGATAACAATATATAAATTCAAGAATTTCTTTTTAACATAATTAATTGCTTTTGTGGAGAAGCGATTAACAAGAAGGGTTCTCTTTGTGTGTCTCTCACACACACAATTGTTTGTATGTATATCACATCTCATTTGTATACATAATATGCCTTTATATATTATATATATCCATCGTATAGATATTTACATACATGCATAAGAACTTTTGTAAGTAAGTTTGAGAGTGATATTGTAATATATGCACATTCTCACAAAATAAAATCAGTTTCTTTGTTTACAAATAAACATATACCTTATATAGCATATGTTTTAGTATACATTTAATGTGTCTCTCTATATATATATATTGATATGTGTACATAAATTTAAAATATGTATTCACATTAATATAGGATAATATGTGTATGCATTTGTATTTATTGTGTATTTCAAAAAATCTACAAGATTTTACTTGCTTGATTAAGTGTACTCATATAACAAATTCCATTATAAGGATATATCACACAAACAATAACAAAAATAATATATATTTACATATATATATAGAGGAAAATGTTCTCTTTCTTACACACAGACACTAAGAAACGGAATCAAATACACAATGTTATCTCTCACACATATTAAAATGCTTGCAAACACATAGTCTATCACACACACAATCGCAAATGCATATGGATACACAATCTTTATATTTAATCACACACAAATAAACACAAACTCTTCTATTTAATCACACATGTATAATTTTTTTGATTTAAAATATAATTTATACAAACCAATGAATAATCATGTAAAACCTTTAAACCCTTCCTAACTACTCTTGGAACACATTTAAAAAGAGCAAAATAAAAATAAACACCAACGAATGAAGTGAACATCAATAAACATTTTAAAAAATGTAGAAAAAGTAATTGGAAAAAAAAGGATCAAAGAGATCTTTAACGAAGGTAAAATATTGCAAAAGAAAAAAGAAAATTAAAAAAATCACATGATAAATTGCTACAAAAATCGTTGTGCAGCTTGGGAAAAAATCAATTTTACCAACGTGTGACCTACTCTTACTACAATTCAAATATGGGAAATTTCTTGTTTTTCCTATTTTTATATATATATTTTACATGTAATTGTGACTGGAAAAAGGTGGTTCTATAGTTTATAATGGAAATTGATGCAAAGTTTAAGATGGTTTTATAATGAAATATATATATATATATATATATATATATATGGGTGTGTGTGTAATGATCATAGTCAACATCGACTGGACTATGGATAAGGTGGCTTGTTTTTACACTGATGCAGGTCAATAATATTATTAAGGCAGAATACTTCTTTTAACTTCCATTGTTGTCAGCCAAGACGACAATAATAATTTGGTAAATTTATATTTACGTATTAAAAAATTAAAGTTGCATTTGAAAGTCAAAAAATTCGAAAGCCTTTCATAGTGAAGCACACTGACGCCAGATTGAAATGGTCGTGTCTGAATCCGAAATGGTCCCCGATTGTGTCTTCCCCGTCCCTTCTAAAAGTCAAACATTCATTGCAGGCTACTGGAGTTTGTACTTGCTCAAGCTTTGTGATCATAGATTCATGGTGCTGTTGATCGCAATATGGATCCTTGTCTTCTTCGTCCAAGTTTGCTAATCCAAGGGTCATTTGGTATATACCAGAAGACTCTCGAACAATTTGATTAAGTCGTTCATTTATATATCAGAGTTTTGATTTAAATGGTCAACTCACCGTGTTAAAACCATAACAATACCTTAGGAATGATATACATGCATGTGTGTGAAAAAAAAAATTTTAAGTGGTTATACGTTGGACAACAACACATAATGATATATGTGCTGTCTCTCCAACCATTAGTTACGCTTGGACGTGAGGTGTTTGAGTAGGTAATTCCTCTGGTCTAATGGTTTATGCGAGCTGTTTGTTGCCAACCTAGAGAATTCGAAACTCTTCTCGATTCCTATAATATTCCTTTCGAGCTCGACGACAGTTAACAACGATGACCCAGTTCCGGAACCAATATCCCAGACTAGTCGCCAGGTTATTGAACGCTCGATCAAAAGCTGCATGAGTCGAACATTCTTCGGTTGAATCATCATCCTGCTGAATATTGAAGGTGTAGCCAAGTTTAATCTTCTGTAAGCATGAAACACTTGTTTTCCTAGACCATACATATCTCAGCTAGTTGCCTCAGTTCCAGTAGAGAGTTTTGATGCCACGCAGACACTCAATGTGTTCCCCGAGCTTGGAGCTTGACAATGAAATCAAGATCCATTTGTAAGCATTTGCTGTGAAGAATATTGAGCATCTACAAAGATGGAATTATCCGTTCTCAAACGTCTGTCATAGTTGCCGTAGGCGAAACTGGTCTAAGATATAACTTCCACCGGATTCCACTGGAAGAGCATAGCAGTGCTTGTCTGGGAAGTAGTGTAGAGTTTGGTAGGGTGCCAATGAAGCGGTCAGTCCATGGATCAACCCAATCTGACTCATCACGGCTGGGCTGACTAGAGTTTTTTGATTCATGAGTCGTTTGACCCATTTAATAAATGGCTAAGTCGATCCGGCGACCCGTTCACTTCAGACTATGACCTAAAAACATGCCACCGTGTTAAAAACGTGGCACCACATATTACACCTTGATTTCTTGTCCCAATCTACTTTTTATTCTTTTTTATTTAAAAATATATTAAAATAGAAATTTTTTAATGCCTGCTATGACTTATATAGATGGTCGAAAAACAGTAAATGAGCTAGACCTACTAAATAAAAACACTAGGCCGTGTGGGGCTTTAATGGGTCAGGTTACGCCAGGGCCGGAACGGGCCACACCAGGTCAAGTCAAGATTTGCAAGTACTGGACTGAGTCGGGTCAGGGCCAGCACAAAGAGCTATGGGTCGGCAATCCCTGACCGGCCGACCCGCAGCCCTAGAGTCTGGTACTACTTGGGGTAGTCTCCCATGTTCTCACTGGAAATCGGAGCACTCACACCTGTGGTGATATACTCGTTATCTGATATCCAGTTTATGCTTGTATTTGGATCCGTGAATTCTTTATCACCTCCGCAGTCTAGGCTCAAGAAGCCTGTACATGTATGGAGTACACAAGATGGTCTGCTGTACATCTTCAAAGTCTTACCTGGTTGCGCAGATGATTATGTTACACAATATAATTTATTAAAAATGTCCAATGCATGCAAGTATAATTGTAGGCATTATAAGACTGGGCCTTTTGAAAATACTTCAATATTTTAATAAATTATATAAAAGTCAGAAGAATAAGAATATGAACAAGTGGGGACGTAGTTTGGCCTAAGTCTTATTTATTAAAATAGGACTTACATGAAAATAAATATTAACCTTTGTGAAAAGTCACTCACTTATTGTTATGGGTATGTATTTTTATATTTATCTAATGAAGCATATGATATTTTTAATGTTTGTTCATTTTATAAATTTAATTTATTGTCTTAAATTATTATTGATATAATGCAGACTCAAGTTTTAAATTAATGTAAGGAGGTAAATAAGGAATTTTTTTTACCATTGCAACTCTTGAGAAGGAAGATCTAATAAAGTTTAAGTGTCAACTTAATGTTACAAATCACACACAGTAAAATGATTTTTATTATTTTTCCACAATGTATGTTCTTTTTATTTGGATATTAATAAGCATCGTGTCTTTTTCTAATGGTATAATTCTTATGTATTAACAAGACTTGTAACTTTAATAATTATTGTTATAAATTATAAAAATATTATATGATTTTAAAGCAATTTCAAACATGTTAAACTATTATTATAAATTTTAGTAATACAATGACTTCTGGAGTGGTCTCAAGATGATTACCTTATTAAAAAAAAAATGTTGTCCCTATGCATGTTGGATGAAGGAATACAATCAATACAATACCCATAACATTATTTTCAATCAAATGCTATGTTAATGAAGAATAAAATATTGGTTTGGTAAATAAAAATTTTAATTTATACTCATCATATTTCTAAATAATAAATATTTTAAAAATATACTAGGGTTTTTTTTCAAATATTAAAAATATTTTAGAAGGTAAAATAATAAATTTAGTAAAGTATTACTAGCATATATATGGATACATTAAATTTAACATTACGAAGGAATTTAAGTTTTTTAAAAAACCTTGATAATACATTGATTATGTATAAATTTGATTATGATTTTGTATTTATAAATATATTAATGTACTATGTTATATATATATATATGATCTATCTATTTATATTTATAGGTTTTATTTATATTACATATGTTTATATTCTTATATAATATAACTTTGTTAGTGGTTTAGGGCAAGGGCCATAGCTCCATTCACGGCCTCTCTTCATTCAACGGTTTTAACTCCACGACTAAGGATTTGTTTTATTCATGGCCTTAATTTTCATTTTATCTCAATGTCTTTCTATGGAGCTCCCAACATACTTCAATGACATATTTCTTTGTTTTTTTTTATAAAATTGATGAGATAATATTATAAAAAATTAAGAACTACTCTTTAGCACAACTAATTACCTTTGTGAAGAAGTAATTAATAAGAAAGACTCTCTCCATGTTTCTTTCTCCATACACGCAATTGTATGTATGTATATCACATCTCACTTGTATGCATAATATACCTTTATATATTATGTATATCCATCATATAGATACTTGACATATTTACATACACACATAATGTTATGTATAAAAACCCGTATAACGAATCAAAGAATATTCCCCAAAAGGTATAAGCTAGAATATTCCTAAAGAGCTATACCTAGATCTAAGAGAATTAAGGGCACACTAATTATGGGAAGAGCAGCATGTGGAGACTAGAGACAGCTCGGGGGAGGTCGGGTGGTTTTGTGAGGGTCTCTAGTTTGTACGTAGTGGTGCCTAACAATTGGTATCGGAGCAAGGTTCGAGATGAGTGCCTGGTGGGAAGGGATAATACCACCTGTGTGGAGACGTTGGACACTAAAAGGCAAATTGTCCAAGGAGAAGCAAGAAGGGCAAAAGTTTCAATGGCAGCAAGACAAGTAGACACCTAAGAAGCTTTAGAGATGGAGCGTGGAGAGGAGCACAAAGGAGACTTCTCTAAACCACAAGGTAAATTTCTATTTGTTCTTGCTCAATAGGTAAACTACATGGCACGGGAGGAGCCACACACACGTGCTATTGTGGTGGAGGGACGACTTGGTGAGCGTCCAGTGCGAGTCCTTGTGGATAGCATGAGTAGCGATAACTTTGTGTCAACAAAGTTAGTGGAGGAGTGCAGCTTGCCCACGAAGACTGTGCCTCAATATGAATTTGAAGGCTCAGCTATCACACAGAGCTATAGTGCTTGTGTGGAGGAGTTACAGCTGGAGGTTGGCAAAACCCAGCTGGAGCTGCACGAAGAGCCTCAATACGAGATTGAGGGCTCAGCTATCACACAGAGCTACATTGCTTGTGTGGAGGAGTTACAGCTGGAGGTTGGCAAAACCCAGCTGGTGGAGCTGCGTGAAGAGCCTCAATACGAGATTGAGGGCTCAGCTATCACACAGAGCTACATTGCTTGTGTGGAGGAGTTACAGCTGTAGGTTGGCAAAACCCAGCTGGTGGAGCTGCACGAAGACTGCCTCAATACGAGATTGAGGGCTCAGCTATCACACAGAGCTACAGTGCTTGTGTGGAGGAGTTACAGCTGTAGGTTGGCAAAACCCAGCTGGTGGAGCACGAAGACTGTGCCTCAATACGAGATTGAGGGCTCAGCTATCACACAGAGCTACAGTGCTTGTGGAGGAGTTACAGCTGTAGGTTGGCAAAACCCAGCTGGTGGAGCTGAACGAAGACTTGCCTCAATACGAGATTGAGGGCTTAGTTGTCACACATAGAGCTAAATTGCTTGTGTGGAGGAGTTACAGCTAGAGGTTGGCAAAACCCAGTGGTGGAGACTTTCTTTCTTGCGAAGCTAGTGCGTGTGGATCCTAAGATCTAGTGGAGCACCAAGCACATGAAGCTTGAGTATAGTGAAGTGAAAGACACTTGGTTTGGAACAAAGCTTGAGTCTCCAAACAAGTTCTTTTACTGTCACCTTGAGCAAAGCTGTTGTGCGAGGAGTTTGCTGACGTCTTCCCTCCTGAGCTACCTCATGGCTACCACATGCAAGAGGTGTGGAGCTGGAATAGGGTACGAAAGCCATTTACCGTAAGCCATTCCGACTGAGCCATGCTAAGGAGCAAGAGGTTAAGAGACAAGTGATGGAGCTATTGGAATATGGCTTCATACAACTGAGCAAGTCTCCATTTGGTGCACCAGTATTGCTTGTCAGGAAGAAAATGGCACCATGAGGATGTGCATAGACTATAGAGCTCTCAACAAGCAAACAGTGAAGGACAAGGATGCCCATGCCATGTGTGGATACTATCATGGATCATCTCGGTGGAGCCAGAGTGTTCACCAAGATAGTTGGGCATTTCGAGTTCACTGTTATGCCATTCGGCTTAACAAATGCCCCAGTCACATTCACTCGGTTGACGACTGAGGTGTTTGGTGACTACTTGCACGACTTTGTGGAGATCTTCCTCAACGATATTCTTATTTACAGTAAGAATATGAAGGAGCATGTGCAGCATTTGCGAAGAGTTCTTCAGTTGTTGAGGGAGAACAAGCTCTATGCAAAGAAGAGCAAATGTGCATTTGCTCAGTGCAAAGTGGAGTATTTGGGTCACATTGTGACGCCAAGTGGAGTGAAGACTGATCCACAGAAGGTGGCAGTGGTGGAGCAATGGCCAGTTCCTAGCAATGCAGAAGAGTTACGGAGTTTCTTGGGCATGGCTGGTTATTACCCGGTATGTCAAGGATTATGCCAAGAAAGCTTCTCCGTTAACTAGGTTGCTGAGGAAGGACGTTCCCTTTGCATGAAGTGCTTCAGAGAAGAGCAGTTTCCAAGCTTTGAAACAAGCTTTGGTACGTGCACAGTTTTATGTATTGCAGATCCCTCTAAGCCTTATGAGGTATCGTGTGATGCAAGTGGAGTGGCCATTGGAGTTGTACTTATGCAAGAGGGAAGGCCTATTGCTTATAAGAGTCGTACTTGAATCCTGCAGAGCAACAATACTCAACGTATGAGCAAGAACTACTGGCTATTGTTAATGCATTATGAGTTTGGAGGCACTATCTTTATGGTGCAAGTTTCAAAGTGTTTACAGATCACAAGACTTTGGTGTATCTGTTCAAACAGAAAGAGTTAAACTCTCAGCAAGCTCGCTGGATGGTTAAGCTCATGGAGTTTGGCAAATTTCCTATTGAGCATGGGAAAGGCTAACGTGGTGGTAGATGCTTTGTCACGCGTTAGGAGAGCCACAGTGGTTAGAGAATTCCAAACACGCTTATGTAATGCATTAACAAGGACGGTCAGTGAGTTTAGCCAGGTAGTTCAACATGCTCAAGCACAAGACGCTGAGGTGCAGGAGCTCAGAGGACAGCTAGAGCCACCATTCTCATTTTAGGATGGAGTTTTGTACTACAATGGCCGTGTGTATCTTCCTGTGTGGACCATTTGATCAACCAGGTACTATATTTCCATCATGATCACCCGGAGGCTGGTCATTTTGGGGGAGGAAAACGTATGAGTTGATCAAGAGAAGGTTCTATTGGAGGAATATGAAAGCTAATATCATAGAGTACTGCAGGACTTGTGACAAGTGTCAGCAAGTAAAGGTGCCCAGGGAAAAACCAAGTGGGCTATTAGTACCATTGCCTATTCCAGACAGGCGATGGGGCAGTATCTCTATGGACTTTGTCACCCATTTGCCAAGGACACAGTGGCATTGGAATGAGTCCATATTATGCTATGTTTGGACGGCATTCCAAGACAGCTTTTGAGCTGGGTTTAGCAAGTAAGAAAGCTCAAGGCAACATGGATGAGGAAGCTAAAGATCTGAGTGTTGAGCTTAGAAACATTCAGAGTTTGTGCAAGAAGAACTTACAAGTAGCTCAAGCCGAGCTATCAAGTTTGTTAATGAGCACAGAAGCTTCCAAGAGTTCCAGGTGGGAGATTATGTATATCTCTGAGTGGTATTTGCCACACATGTAAGGCGGAACACTATTGTGGCCTTACGGAAGGGACACAATGATAAGTTGTCTCCTAGGTACTCAGGTCCTTATGAGATTCTGGAGCGTATCGATAAGGTGCATATCGACTACGGCTGCCAGAAGGAGTGAGGGTGCACCCAGTGTTTCATGTTAGCCAGTTAAAGAGAGTACTCACAAGGAACAAGTCCCGGGTAGATTCTTTGTGGATGTACAAGGCTAATGATACAGGACCAGTTGAGTAAGTTATACTGCCCTTGAGGACAAGGACTTGCTAATGGGGGGAGGATTGTTACGACCCGTATAACGAATCAAAGAATATTCCCCAGAAAGGTATAAGCTAGAATATTCCTAAAGAGCTATACCTAGATCTAAGAGAATTAAGGGCACATATATGGAAGCCTTTTTGGAGAGCAGCATGTGGAGACTAGAGACAGCTCGGGGGAGGTCGGGTGGTTTTGTGAGGGTCTCTAGTTTGTACGTAGTGGTGCCTAAACACATAAGGACTTTGCAAGTAAGTTAAAAGTGATATTATAATTTAATATATAATAATATGATATAATATAATATATATACATATCAATATATAAGTCTTGAATGTTGCCTTAGCCTTCGTTGGTTGGGGCACAGCAATGTTACTTTAAAAAAAATTAGAGTACTGAAAATAAGTAATTACTTTAAATACATTAGTATGGAATAATGTTATATGCCTCCGGTCATGTTGTGTTAATCTCGAGATGGGAGTAATAATTAAGAATGACAATTGGGGGCATTCGTACTTTATTGTTAAAAGTGAAATTCTTGAATTTACGAAAGATAAATTATGTAAAAGCATTTGCAAAGATCTTTTTATTAGTTTAAAAATGAAAAGTTGGAGGTTCAACACATTCTCACAAATAAACATATACCTTACATATCATATTTTTTTATACATTAATGTGTCTCTATTTATATATTTATATGTGCACATAAATTTAAAAAATGTGTTCACATTAATATATGTATAATATGTATATGCATTTGTATTTATTATATATTTCTACAAAATTTTGCTTGCTTTAAATATATTTATAAATGTCACACAAACAATAACAAAAATAGTATAAACCTATATATATACAAAAAAAAATGCTCTCTTTCACACACACCAAATACATAATGTTTTATCTCTCACACATAAAAATGCTTGCAAACACAGTCTTCTTTCTTTATTACACACACATCAAAACTAAATGCATATAGACACATAATCTTTCTATTTAATCACATGTAAACAAACACAAACACATGTAGACATGCAATTTTCTCTCTCTAATCATATAAAAAACACAAACGCATGATCACACACAATTTTAATCTCTCACACACACAAACACAAATGCACATGAAAACACACAATCTTCACTCTTTATATAATCACATACACATATAGACACAAAAATGTATATTCACACATGCAAACACAACTTGCTCTCTATGTAATTACACACACGTACAAACATAAATACATATTCATCATTTAATATTAACACAATCTTAATATTTATGTTAACTTTCATTTTAAATTTGCCTTTATATATAAATTAGTGTGTTGGCATGTTTCAAGATTTTAATCATAAATGAGAATATGTATGATATTGAGACGATAATATAGAAGTGACAGTGGATGAAGATGTTAAAACTGAAGTTTTTATATGACTTTATTATAATTACTTAATCAAAAATATAATTTATAAAAACCAATGCATAATCATGTGAAACCTTCGAGTTTTTTCTATCATCTCTTAGAATATATTCAAAAATAACAAAATGAAAATGAACACTAACAAACAATTAAAAATAAATAAATATCAATAAATTTTAAAGAAATGCAAAAAATGTAATTAAAAGAAAAAAGAATCGAGAAAGCTCTTGACAAAGATAAAGTGTATTCTTTACATTTTTGAATATATGTCTTTAATAGGTTTTGGATAAACAAGTTGAAAAAAATGTAACTAATTAAAAAAGAATGATTAAATATGGTTGTCACAGAGGTATATATACATATAAATATTATTTAATCCAACTACCCTCTAATGTCAAATAGGTTTAGGATTTAGGATAACGGTTGTGGGTTTAATTATTCAATAATAATTTATTATTTACTTAATTATTATCCTTAACTTAATAAATATTTGTTAACGTATATGTCGGACTCTTAACTTAATTATTATCTTTAATTTAGTGTGTTTATTTTTAATTGAAACCCTTAACATAAATGTTATTTATTTATCCCTGAGTAACTCAATTGTTATTCTTAATTTAGTGAATTTATTTAAAAAAATTATACATGAACTTAATTATTTAATTAATTTTAATGTAATTATTATTCTTAATATAATGAATTTATACTTAATCTCTTAAATTTGTAATCACAATTTATTCCTAAGTTAAACAATTGTTATCTTTAACTTGGACTTTCGGTTGAATTATTATTCTTAACCTAATTTTTAACTTAATTATTATTTTTACTTTAATGAATTTATTTTTAAATTGAATTTTAATCCACATCAGGCCATTTGACGTAGTCTTCGTTACTTGCCATTAGGGAAACTGCCGCAATAAGAAAAGAAAACACAAGTTGATAACCCATACTCCTAACACAGATGCCAAGTTCTCGCCGATCCAAAAATAATTAAATACTAACATAGAGAAGTGTGTTTGAGTGAGCGAGTAGAAAGAGACACTCCGTGTATGGAATATATAAACCTTTCCAAGCTTGTCTTGGGATAACTTAGAGTCACTGCATATCCCAACGTGAGAACAGCAACACCATCAATAAAGAAATCCACTTGAGAAGGAATGATCCCATATATGGTTATGCATATAAACAAGCATAGTTTATTGAATGTCACAATATACATTTAATATTAACTATATTAATAAGATACGAGTGTTTTTTTTTATAGAGAGAGAACTTCAAATATATAGATATAGAACCTTGAGAGAGAAGAGAGACGCACAAACACTTGTGCATGTATGCATACATATCGACGGAACAAGTGTGTGCGTCTGCGTGTGCGGGCGCGCGTGCGTGAGTGTAATATATACCAGCAAGCACATAGCTTAAGGATGGAAAACATTAAGTCCATAAATGATCAGAAACTTGTAGCACGCAAACGAGGTGTGTAGAAAGCAAGCAGGTCAACAACCGAAAAACAAAAGATTAACATATATCTAATATCTTATTATACAGTGTGTGGTGTGTGTATTTGACATGTGGTATATATATGTAATCGATCTATTATTAAAATGAAGTCGAGAGAAAGGGGAAGGAGCAGCCGGAAAATAAATAATTCAATATTTATAAATATAACTTAAAAAGTCATGTAGAGCTTTCACTGGGATCGTAGTATCTTTCCAACTCATATACATGTTTCCATGTGTTTGTAACCACGGACATAAACACTATATAATATTATCATATAAAAGGTGTAATTATTATATCCAATAGTGTGTTGTCACATAAAGTATGTATATAAAAGCCACAATTATATATAATATGTTACGGTACATTTGATATACTCATAACAAAATATATAACATACACTGCAGATTACCATATATGAGAGAGTAATTTTTTTGTATTGTATATTGCGTGTGTGCGTGTGTTTGGGTCTCTCTCTCTCTCTCTCTCTCTCTCTCTCTCTCTCTCTCACACACACACACACACACACAATTCATCTATAAACGAAATCTATGTATGTTTATCGAGCATATATGCATGAATAAGGTGAACATCAGAGTATTCGCATGTCTTGCCATGCACGTATAGTAGAGCATATTGTTCTATTGTTTATCTGCACTTAACAACAAAATAATTTTTAGCTTATTTTAGAAAATATTTTAAATATATTCGTGATTTTTTATAAGAAGTATTTTCTGAAAGGATTTAAGACATTGACAAAATCAAGATGCATAGAAAAAATCATTAAAGTCCCAACTACTTCTAAAATAATTTAAAAGGTGAAAAATGTAGCCCTTGTTAAAAAAAACCAAGAATATCTATTTTTTATAATATTCCAAATGTTAAACAAATATAAAATGTTGGCCCAAACTTGATTTCAATATTACTTTTTGAAACAATGAAAATTATGTAATTTTTTGTTCACGATGTTTAATAAATTTTAAATTTTATTCACAATTAATAAAAAGGGATTATAAAAATACGATGATATATCATTTGTTAGGATGATTTTAATTCTACATGTATAAAACAATATAAAAGTGAAGCATTAAATATCAAAGTTTTAGGCATGAATGGCTTAATAGAAGTTAGTACAATAATATTTAATATATATATCCTTTTAAAGTAAGTTTTGGTTAGGCAAGATGCTCTTAATCCTTTGTTATTATTATTTAAATGAGCTTAAAGAAGCTTTAAAGTTGGAAAAGAGATTGATTATGTTCTTTATGATATGTAATTTTTTAAATAATTTTAACTTATAATTTTATAATTGTTTTTGTTGTTAATTATCCTATCGAATATAATTTATTTAAAATGTCAAATGAAAGCAAGTCTAATTGTAGGCATTATAATTAGAAAATGGTTGAGACTGGCCTTTTGGAAATATTTTAACATTTTAGTAAATTTTATGGAATTAAAGAAAAAAAAAACAAAAAAACCAAGAATATAAACAATTAGAAATACAATTTAAGTCTTACATGAAAAAAAATATATTGACATTTGTGAAAAGTCATGCATGTTTGGACTCACTTATTATTTTAGGTATGTGTTTTTTTTTAATCTAATGAAGCATATGCTTTTTTTAAAATGTTTTTTCATTTAGCAAATTTGATTTATTGTCCTAAACTATGATTTTTTATAATGCAAATTCAAGTTTTAATTAATGTAAAAAGTAAATGAGAAATTTTTTATTACCATCGTAACCCCCAAGAAGGAATAAGAAACTGAAAACGATATGATTTAATGATTATAAATACATCATATAAATATTAAAACCTGATGTAGTTTAGACTGGGTGAGTCAATGCCATGCTTGTTGAACTGCTCATTTGCTACATGTCATTAAGCTGGTAAGAAAACTATATCAAAGAAGTAATAGTAAGGTAATAGTAAAACCAATCCTGCATAAGATCCTAGTAAATTATACATTTAGTAATTTTGTGTATTTAGATATACATATATGTATTCAATTTATATACACACATATGTATTCATCATTTTATAGAGAAACTTGTGGTAACCTTGACATATATATATGAGAGAGAGAACCTTATCATATAACAAAATCTATGTGTAACACCTGATACACACATACACACGCACACCCAAAGCGTGTATGTTATAAACTGGAAATACATAATAAAAAAACAGCACTGTGGATTCTTAGTTATGGCTTGCCTCATGTGAATAATATATAAAAATAAAATATCTACATATTAATTAGTTTACCAAATTTGACTCCATATATGTAGAGTTACTAGTAAACAATTATTAATTAATAGTCCCTGAGTTTATCTTAAATTGGACCTTAGTGAATTATTTTTAATCTAAAATTATTATTATTAAGTTTACACATATATAGCCTTTAACTTAGTTGTTAGTCTTTACAATTTTTTTTTCTTCCTAATTATTATTTCTTAAGTTAAATTTTTAAATTAATTATTATTCTTAATATATAAGTTTATCTTTAATTTTTATGCATGAGATTAATTATTTAATGACACTTAATGCAATTGTTATTCTTAACCTGTAAATTTATTACTAAGATATAATAACTATTTAATAACCCTTAATTCTATTATTATCCTTAACCTCATGCAATGAGTTTGGCCTTAAACTTAATAATTATACTTAACTTAGTTAAATTTACTAATAAACACTTGTGGTATGCATAATTATGGACGACTCATGCTTAATTTAATGACCCCACAATGTCACGTGGGTTTGGAATTTAAGACAATCATCGGTTGGATTTAATTATTTAATAATATATTTATTTAATTATTATCTTTAATTTAATAAGTTTATCTTAAGTTAAATCTTTTTAATACTATTGTTAATGTTAAGTTAGACCCTTAAGTCAATTATTATTCTCACCTAATCTAAACCTTTAACATAAATGTTATTATTTTATCCCTAAGTTAGACTTAATAAGTTTATCTTTAAATACTATACATGGGTTTAACTATTTATGTTATTATTATCTTTATTATTATCACACGCACACGCACACACGCAATATACAATACAAACAAACATTACTCTCTCATATTTGATAATCTGCAGTATATGTTATATATTTTGTTATGAGTATATCAAATGTACCGTATATAATTTATAATCATCCTTAATCCATTTGTTATCTTTAACATGGTAAATTATTATCTTTAACATGACTCTTAATTAAATTATTATTTTTAACTTAATTTTTAAATTAATTATTATTTCTAATCGAGTGAATTTATTTTAAATTGGATTCTAACCCATAATTTAGTAAGATTGAATTTGAAATAATTATTAAATAAAATTTAAGAAATTATCAAATGCAATTTAGTATTACACACACAAATAAATTTATTATATATAAAATACTTACACTGCAGGCCATTTGACGTAGTCTTCTTTACTTGCCATCAGGGAAACTGCCCCAACAAGTTGATAACCCATACTCCTAACAGAAGATGCTCTCTGGTCCCAGCAAACTTGAAGTTGGCCGATCCTAAAAATAATTAAATACTAACATGGATTGTGTGTGTGTTTGAGAGAGAGAGAGAGACTCCGTGTATGTGTGTGTGTTTGAAATATATAAACCTTTCTTGGGGATAACTTAGAGTCATTGTATATCCCAACGTGAGGACAGCAACACCATCAATAAAAAAAAATCCACTTAACAAGGAATAATTCCATATATGGTTGTGCATATAAACACGCATAGTTTATTGAATGTCATGTTATACATATATGTAATATTAACTATATTAATAAGATACTAGTGTCTTTTATAGACAATATATAGGTATAGAACCTTGAGATAGAGAAACACACACAAACACTTGTGCATGTATGTATACGTATATACGGAACAAGTGTGTGCGTCTGCGTGTGCGGGCGCGCGTAATATATACCAGCAAGCACATAGCTTAAGGATGGAAAACATAAGTCCATAAATGATCAGAAACTTCTAGCACGCAAACGAGGTTGTAGAGCAGCAAGCAGGTCAACGACCAATTTAACTGGAAAACAAAAAGATTAACATATATCTAATATCTTATTATACTGTGTGTGTGTGTGTGTGTGTGTGTGTGTGTGTGTGGCATGTGTGTATATGTATGTAATCGATCTATTATAAAAATGAAGTCAGAGAGAAAGGGGGAAGGGAGCAGCTGGAAAATAAATAATTCAATATTTATAAATAAAACTTTTAAAAGTCATGTAGAGCTTTCACTGGGATCGTAGTATCTTTCCAACTCGTATACATGTGTCCCTGTGTTTGTAACTACGGACATAAACACTATCTATCTATCTATCTATCTATATATATATAAATGGTGTAAATTATGTATCCCCAATAGTGTGTTGTGTTTTGTTACATAAAGTATGTATATAAAAGCCATGATTTATATAATATGGTGTTACGGTACATTTGATATACTCATAACAAAATATATAACATATACTGCAGATTATCAAATATGAGAGAGTAATGTTTTGTTTGTATTGTATATTGCGTGTGTGCATGTGTGCGTGTGCGCGTGTGTTTTTTTTGGGGGGACACCTCTCTCTCTCTCTCTCACACACACACAACACAATTCATCTATATAACGAATATCTATGTATGTTTATTCGAGCATATATGCATGAATAAGGTGAACATCAGAGTATTCGCATGTCTTGCCATGCACGTATAGTAGAGCATATTGTTCTATTGTTTTATCTGCACTTAACAACAAAATAATTTTTAGCTCATTTTAGAAAATATTTTAAATATATTCGTGATTGTTATTAAATAAATGTGATTCACTTGTGATTTATTAATAATGGATCACATACGTTTATATAAGAAAATTATAATTTTATATATAAAAGCAAAAATGAAATATATACATTCAAAAGTAAATTATATATATGTGTGTATTTAACATATCAGGCTAGTCAACAAGGACTGTTAAAATCGTTGCATTGGTTCTGGGAAGTGGAAAGCAACTTACGATAGGAAAGTTTAATTATATTAATTACATTTTCATTCAAGCCATGGAATTCTCCAGATTGATTGCCTCTTTTAACTCACTCACCACAGTGCTCATGTTAGGTCTGTCTACAGAATTATACTCCGTGCACGAGACAGCCACCTCCAGCATCTTCCAAGCTGCTTGGTCATTATAACTAGTGATTGTTGAATCAACCACAGCCGTCAGATTGCCTTTGTCAAGCTCCCTTCTGACCTGATGCCACAAAGCCAACGCTATAAGTTCCAAAGACGTCATTCTAGGGCAACGCTTACCCATTGAACTAGGCTAACTTCATCATCTGGAAGTGTCTGGTCTATAGGTTCACGTCCGGTTACCAACTCAAGCAGGACGACTCCAAAGCTGAAGACATCAGACTTCTCCGTTAGCCTGTTGGTGACGTGGTACCTTACACACACAAAACAAACATGAACAGCAGTAACAAATGGAGTTGCTTCTATCGCTTACTCTGGATCGAGATATCCCAGCGTTCCTTTAACTATTGTGGAGATATGAGTACCTCTGTCCTTGTGGTAGAGTTTAGAAATACCAAAGTCTGCAATCTTGGCCACCTTTGTGGAACTCAAAAGTATGTTTGTACTCTTGATATCTCTGTGGATGATTCCAAGCTTGCATCCAGTGTGTAGGTAATCCAACCTTCACCGGGACATGCAAAACTTTCAGAACCACAAACCGTGTATATTTCCAAATACCTTGAGCCGCCTCCAAGCCAATACCAAGCCTCCGTTTCCAGTTGAGATGCGTACGTCGATTACCTGTGCCAGAAACTTGTAACTTAGAGAGCTAAAACCGGTTTATGTTACCACGCAGGTGATCCTTGAGACTCCCATTTGGTAAGAACTCATAGACAGGATAAGTTTGGACTGGTGAGAGCAAAATCCCACAAAATCCACCAAGTTTTTGTGGTGGACAAGAGAGAGTATATCAATCTGCAAGAGTTCTATTCAGTCTAACAAATGCATGGAGGTGAGAGACGTACCTCAGTGTTGAATTGAAGGAGACCTTGAGGAGACTTATCTGAGTGTACTTTCACAGCAACCTCTTGTCCGCTGGGGAGACAGCCACGGTACACCGGACCGAAACTGCCTTCCCCGACCTTGGTTTGAAGGAGTTTGTTGCCTCTACAATCTCTTATACGTGAACCTCTTGGCCTTGGCATTGTAGTGGAACTGCGGCCTCTGAAGCTTCTTTGGAGGCGGTTTCTTCTTCTTTCTGAGGAAGACAACACAGCAACTAGAATTACAAGAGCTACTGCACAAGCTACTGTGACTCCGACAATGACAGCTGTGGAGCTCTTTCTCTTTGAAGGCAAGTAGGGAAGGAACACGTTGAAGCTGGATTTCCAGAGACGCTGTAAGATTCTTCACGTCAGTATGCATTCCAAAGAACGACCGGCTTACTTGAGAGAAGTCCTGGTTTCTGTGTAAGGCAGATCTCTGTGAGATTGTTGTTCTGCAAGTTCCTTCAAGACCAAGACAGTTCAACATGTTTTTCCAATGGAAAGAGATGAACTTACAGAACAGTCAGGTTGTGGAGCGAGCTGAAGTCTGGTATGGAGCCTCGAAAGCTGTTGTTGTCGAGGTATCTGAGAAGAACACCATATGTTTATCGTCTGAAACTCTGTGCATGCAAGCTGTGCTTACATCTCTTGGAGATGCACTAGCTGAGTGATGCTCTGAGGAATGAAACCTTGTAAGTTCCGATTCGAAAGTTTGAGCCCGATGATCCTGGCAGAGCTCTTGCTGCAGATTATCCAGTCCCACGAGTAGTCGTCTGGGAAGCAAGGATCACCTGACCATCCAGACAAGTTGAAGTAGGACTTGATATTCTCGATTGCACTAACTGCAAACAAAGCGACTGTAAAGCTCAGCTCCATGAGAGTGTACGTAAGTTACCATCGTCACCGTCAGTTCCAGGGTGGAGTGGAGCGATAGAGCGGAAGATTTCAGCTGCATTCAGGATGACTCCTGGAGAAGTTGATGAATTAAAGGTGAACTTGTCGTGGGAGTGAGAGCCTCGGAGCATCAGAAAAGTACTCGGTTGAAGTTAACGGCACCTTTCCCATGTCAAAGCTCAATGTTAGAAAGGAAACGGAAGACAAGTTGTTGATCTCTCCAATAGAGAATCTCCTTGTCTTGTTGAGCTTTGCAAGCTCGGCAAAGTAGAAGGCGTAGGAGTACAAGGAGCTTTCGTCTAGAGTGTGTTCGGGAACTCAAAGAGAATGGTCGAGTTTGAAACTATAGCTGTACTCATGACTGCCGAGGGTGGCTTGTTCGAGTTTTCCTACAGAGACCTCTGAAGTTGTAGAGATGTTGGGATACTCGGACCCTAGATATGTCCCGAAAATCTTATCAGACGCCCATACTCTGTCGTACTCATCCAGAGGATACCTTCAAAACAGAAGACAAGCAAAGTTCAAGGTCGATAACTTCCTCTATTAGTGGGAAGAACCTGATATGTCTTTTGAAGGCGCAGCCAAGTTTAATCTTCTGTAAACCTGAAACGCTTGGTTTTGCTCCAGACCATACATATCGTCAGCTAGTTTCCTCAGTTCCAGCGTAGAGATGAATGGGACATCTACTGAAGAGATGGAGTTTGATGCCACGCAGACGCTCAATGTGTTCCCCGAGCTTGGAGCTTTGACGATGAAATCGTAGTCCATTGTAAGCATTTGCTGTGTAGAAATAGTTAGCACCAACTATAACATCTACAAAGACGGAATTCTCCGTTCTCAAACGTCTGTCATAGTTGCCGTAGGCGAAACCGGGTCTTAAGATATAAGTTCCACCGGATTCCACTGGCAGAGCGTAGCAGTGCTTCCCTGGACTTGTCTGGGAAGTAGCGTAGAGTCTGGTACTGCTTGGTAGTTTCCCAGGTTCTCACTGGAAATCAGAGCACTCACACCTGTGGTGATGTACTTGTTATCTGGTATCCAGTGTATGCCTGTATTGGATCCGTGAATTCTTTATCACCTCCGCAGTCTAGGCTCAAGAAGCCTGTACATGTATGGAGTACACAAGATGGTCTGCTGTACATCTTCAAAGTCTTACCTGGTTGCGCGGAAACATTCTTCAAGAAAACATTCATCGCGAAGAAGACAAGGATCCATATTGCGATACCACAGCGCAAACAGCACCATGAATCCATTGATCACAAAGCTTGAGCAAGTACAAACTCCAGTAGCCCGCAATGCATGTTTGACTTTTTGAAGGGACGGGGAAGACACAGTCGGCGACCATTTCGGATTCAGACGCGACCATTTCCATGATCATGGACCCACAATAAAATATTATAACGACATTTCAATCTGGCGTCTCACGTCCTGGACTACTATGAAAGGTTGTTTGAATGTTTTGACTTTCAAATGCAACTTTAATTTTTAGTTATATATAAACAGTTAAAACGTAAATATAAATTTACCAAATTATTACAACTAACATTTTGTCGTCTTGGCTGACAGAAGTTGAAAGAACTATTCTGCCTTAATAATATTATTTGACGTGCATCAGTGTAAAACAAGCCACCTTATCCAATGTTGACTATTGCATATCCATCTTCACTGCAAAAAATAAAAAATAAAAAACTCTCTAAATTGTAAATGTACTCTGCTTGGTCATTACATATATATATATACTTTTCATTATAATTTATAAACCATCTTAACTTTGCGTCAACTTCCATTATAAACTATGGAACCACCCTTTTCCAGTCACAATTACATTAATGTGAAATATATAAAATAAATAAATAGGAAAAACAAGAAATTCCCCATATTTACTGGCCACAGGAGTTTCCCCCTCACTAGGTTCACAACAATTCAAAAAATGTGATTTTTGATTATATAAAGTCACATGAATCGTAGCAAGAGAAGGTCACACGTTAGTAAAATTGAGTTTTTTAAAAAGTTGTATAATGATTATTGTAGTAATTTATTATGTGACTTTTTCAATTTTCTTTTCTTTGTAATGTTTTACATAATTGTTTATCTGCTTTTTGAATAGAGTTTAATTATATCTTTTTATAAACTAAATTGCAATTAAAATCACATATAAGATCATAAAAAATCAAAATGCAACCATTTACATGTTGTCATGTTATCTTTTTTCATGATTTTGTACATGACTTTTTATGGAGTATTTAATGTGATCTTTTTACATAAATTTTATATATTTTATGTAATGTATTTTATATGACTTTTGTATATATTTATGTTTAATTTTATTACTAATATGAGTTGATATATAATATATTTAAATGTGATTTTTTATATAACATTTTGTATTTTGAATTTATTTTTTTTTTTTTTCTTTGTATTTTGGTATGTTTAATGTTATGATTTTAAACAACATTTATGAAAGTGGTTTTTCATATTTTCAAAATACAAAACCTATTATAAAAATTTGTATCTTTTCTAAGTATAGTTAATGAGTTTTAAACATTTTTCTCTATAAGACTTTTAATTTTATTTTGCATAAGCCATATTTTTCTAATAACTTAAAAACATGTAATAAAGTTTGTTACTTTTTAATTGATATGGAAAATACTTAGTGCCTCACAATTATTTGCGTGATAATAACTTTTTAAATTAAAATTTAATAATTTAGAGTTTTTCTAAGAAGCATTATTAAAGCAAATTATATTATAGATGTACATTCTTAAAATTAAAAATGATTTCATTTATGCACACTTGATTGTATAAAACAACTTCAATACTTATATATATATATATATATAAAGATTATATTTATGTATATTAACACATATATGCATTCTTAGATGTGTATTAACACATATGTACAAATGCCCATAACTATCCTTCTTAATCATTACTCCCATCCTGAAGACCAACACAACAAGACCAAAGGCCTATAATGTTATTCTATACTAAATATTTAAAACAATTACTTATTTTAAGGACTTTAAATTTTTTAAAGTAACATTGTCACACCCTAATTAATGAATACAAAGGTAAAGTCCACAATTATATTAATATGTACATATATTTATTATATTTTGAATTTAAATATCACTCTCAACTTACTTGAAAGTCCTTATGAATATGTCAAGTATCTGTATAATGGATATACATAATATATAAAGGTAGAATATGCATACATAAGAGATGTGATATACATATAGACAATTGTGTGTGTGGAGAAATAGACATGGAGAGAGCCCTTCTTGCTAATCGCTTATTCACGAAGGCAATTAGTTGTGCTAAAGAGAAGTTATTAAATTTTTATATTTTATTTCACCAATATTCATGAAAAACAAAGAGATATGCAACTTAAGTATGTTGAAAGTTGCACAGAAAGATATTGAAATAAAATGAAGATTAAGGCCATGAGTAAAACAAACCCTTAGTTATTAGAGTTACAACCACGTGAGTGATTGACCTAAACCTAAGAAAAAAACATATATAATATAAATAAAATTTGTAAATATAAAAAGATAAATCATATATATATTATATAATATAACATATATACATTAATATTTTATAAATACAAAATCATAATTAGATTTATACATAATCAATGTATTGTCAAGGTTTTCAAAAAACTTAAATTCCTTCATAATGTTAAATTTATAAATATGTGTTCATATATATGTAGTAATATTTTACTAAATTTATTATACCCTCTAGAATATTTCAAATATTTAAAAAAAACCCTAGTATTTTTAAAATATTTAGGATATATAAAGGTATATTTAAAATATGACAAATATGAAATTAAGATTTTTATTTATCAAATTAAGATTTTTATTTATAAAATCAATATTTTATACTTCATTAACACAATATTTAATAAAAACAGTAATATAAGTATTGTCTTGACTACGTTCTTTCACCCAACATGTATAAGAACAATATTGTAACAAGGTAACAATTTTGAGATCACTCCAAAAGTCATTATATTGTTATAATTTATGATAATAATTTAACTCGCTTGAGATCACTCCAAAATCATATATATTATTATAATTTATTACAATAGTTTAACTCACTTGAAAATTGATAAAGTTATAAGTCTTATTAATACATATGAAGTATACCATTGGAAAAGGACAATATTCATTTATTTACCAATATCCAAGTTGAAAGAATAAACATTATAGAAAATCAAGAAAAATCATTATACTCGTGTGGTTTGTAATATTATGTCGAAGCTTAAACTTTATTAAATCTTCCTTCTTAGGAGTTATAATGGTAATAAAAAATTTTTATTTACCGAATCTTACATGAATTTAAAGCTTAAGTGTGCATTATATCAATAATAACTTGGAAACAATAAATCAAATTTGCAAATGAATAAACATTACAAAAAATCATATGCTTCATTAGATAAATAAAAAAACACATACCCATAACAATATGTGAGTGACTTTTCACGAATGTTAATATTTTTTTCATGTAAATACTACTAACATTTCTATTTCAATAATTAAAACTTGGGCAAAGCTATATTTTTAATTATTCATATTTTTGTTTTTTTTGAAGTTTTTATAGAATTTGTTAAAATGTTGAAATATTTTGAAAATGCCTGATTTTAATCATCACCTAATTACAATGCCTACTACAACTTGCCTTCAATAAATAATTTTAATAAATTATATTGAGTATGATAATTAACAACAAAACCAATTATAAAACTCTAAATTAAAACTATTTAAAAGGCACATATCATAATGCTCATATGAAAAAGCATAATCAATTTCCTTTCCAACTTTAACATGTTCTTCAAACTTATTTAATAATAATAACAAAAAGGGATTAAGAGTGTCTTATTTAGCCAAAACTTACTTTAAAGACATATATATTAGGGATATTGCATTAACTTCTATTAAGTCGTTTGTGCTCAAAACTTTCATATTCAATGTTCCACTTTTGCTTTAGTTTTACATGTAAAGTTAAAGCCATCCAATGAATATATATCATTAAATTTTATAATTCTTTTTTTATCAATTGTGAATGAGATTTAAAGTTTGTTAAATATCATGAACAAGAAATTACATAATTTTCATCATTTAATACTAAAATCAAATTTAGGAAAGTAGATATTCTTGATTTGAATTAATAAGGGCCTTCATTTTTCACCTTTTCAATTTTTTAAAAATAACTAGACTTTAATGATTTTTTTCTATTTATCTCAGTTTTGCTAATGCTTTAAATCTTTTCAGCAAATACTTATAAAAAGTCTAAGTTATAGTCTATTTGTAATGGAGTCCGTAATCATGCGTATCCTACAACAAGAGTAGTTAAAAACCATATGTTTTTTTACCTACACATAAAAACTTTATTGATGTTGAGTATTTTTATCAAACTACTAAATGATAACACTTTTTTTTTCTTACTAAAAGTGCCATTTAATACTGGAATGACAAAATGTTTAATTCTTCTTGTCTAATTTGATATTAAACCTTTGGCAAAAAGGTGAAACATCTTTAAAATAAAACTTTCAATTATTTTACAATATAACCTTTGTAAAAATAAATTGAGAATTCAAACATAAACTTAGTATAAATGGTTATAAAATTTGTCATTTGTATTATTTCATAATTACTCTTATTAAGATCTTCGTGAAAATTCTATTTTACTTATTTTGTTTCTTCAATATGATTTTCATTTACAAAAAGATCCTTATTTTACTCTTTTTTTGATATTTTTAAATGTAAAATAAATTTAAATGATAAAATAAATCACTCTAACTATAGTATAATCCCTCTTCACTTTAATGAAAAAACGCATGTGACACATTTATAAATGAGTGATTCTTGTTATGTAATTTTTTTATCAAAATTAATTTATCTACTTCCCATTGCTTATGATATATATAAATCTCTTTACTCACTTCTTGCCCATTGCATCTTGTGTCAAAATAAAAATAAAACATGTTTTAATTTTATAATGTTAGATATTTTAAATATCATGGTTCTTCAATATATTAATGTGACCTCGCTAAATAGTATAGGAGCTTTTATAACACAAAATAAATTATTTAATTTATATAAATCATAGTCACCTATGCTAAATAATATAGAAACCTCATTATAATATAAATTGGTCTTGTCATAACATAAATTGGTTCTTAATTTCGATGGATAGTACTATGACATTAAATTATGTAATGAAGTATCTTATAACCATAATGTATGAGCCTTTTAAGTCATGTAATTATAAAATTAAATAGTGTAAAAAACATATACTTGAATACACAATTAACCACGTTATGAAAAAAAACTTTAAATTGATTCTAATCACATATAAAGTTATGTATCTTTTGTCAAAAGTTTAAAAAAAAAACATAAATATTTTAAAATTCACTTTTGACTTATGGTTGTTTTCAATAGATTCAACCTGAAAATTATTTTATAATATTCAAAAAGATTTAAATAAACTATTCAAATCACATCCCAATATCAAATCACTAAATTGCTACTATCGTACTGTGGCTCTCCAATTCTTTTGTATGAAATAGGTAGTTTCAACACCTGTTTGTATTCTATATATATCCACTGCTTCTTGGGCTCCAGAGTACCATGAACTGCCTCCTTTTGGTCCTCATATAATCTTTGGTTTCTTTCACCCCTGCTATTTGTGCAAATTTACATTTTAACTATATAATATTTAGGTTTTATATAAAGTTATACATTTAAAATGCAGATTTTAGTTTTACACCCGAAAATAAGCATTGGCGTGACCCCCATAGTTCTGCTTGCTCATCTAATTCAGAATATACTTTGAAATGAATACTAAATTGGTGATTTGATCCTTGAGTTGTTAATTAACCCTCCCTGAGTCATATCTCCACATGAGCACTCTGAATGTTTGCGTGCGTCTAAGCACCCATTTTGTCCTCTATAGGATTCTGATTCCTTTAGCTGGAACACGATGTGTCTGCGGATACTCGAAAATATTCGACACGTGGCTTAAGCTGCTTATAAATTTCTAACTCCCGAGGAAATTCAACCGGTCCAGGAATTAGATGAAAACATTTATTATTTTGCCAAGCTTTAACATGTCCCCAGTTCCTTGGAGGAGCCTGTATACATGGGCCTCATGACACTCTTCTCTAGCATGCTCATCTATCTTTGTGTGTATCTTGTTCCTTCTACTCTATAGTCCATCATTTTGTATCTTGGCATGAGAATATGAAATGCAGACAATCTACTGCGGCACCAGTAGAAGAATACATGAGAAGAGTTGGAGTTCCACACTGTAGAACTTGGAACTCTGATTAGAGCCCTCTTCCAGACTGCTGGTCTATGTATGTGGTTCCAATTAGCATTGTACATAGTCTCCACCATTTGGACAACCTGATCAACAACAAGGATGTATATAATTATATCTGTCCTTCCATCTGGAGCATCATCAAATCTCTCAGAATTTCATCTTCTATTGCTGCTTGAAACTATGGCTCTCCAATATATATGCTAGCTATTGCAAATCGTGTTGTGACATGAGCAATCATAGCTCATGATTTCACTGTATAAGGTGTGCACATGGTGGACCCTCTAGATATGTTACCTGGTTATACTCAATCTGGGTGTGTTTTATAGTATATATATATATAATATTACGTACTTCCGTATAAAATGGATTTAAATCTCCTGAAGTTATGCAATATGATGCTATAAAAGCTACAACTTACGAGATAATAAACTGTACATGTTCAACGTGTCGGTCCATGTTACAGTACACACACACACACACACACACACACACACCACACACATGTATGTATACGAAATGATTTACTACAAGGAATTCAATGAGAAATCATTATGAATATATATAAATATACTACCACAGCAATTCTGACAAAAAAAGAATCTTATTTTAAAGGAAAAAAGGCAACATGGTGCTCCTATGCACAAGGTTTATGAACAAGCTTGCCACAAAGTCCTGGATTTCCTGCAAATCTAAAGACGAAGAAATCAGATATATATTTACAATAGCTACGGAAGTTGTACCTGTTCGCATCGAGTTTGTCAAATACACCTCCAGATGGAATGGGACCAGACAAATTATTGTTCGCAACATTCCTGCAAACAGAAGTACATAAACTTAGATATTTGAATACTCTCTCTCTCTCTACAACTTACAGATCCACAAGGTTCTGAAGTGTGGCTAAAGCCTGCGGGATCTGTCCAGAAAATGTGTTATTCTGCAGTAACCTGAAGAAATACGTTGTTAGTAATACATATACAAACACTACTGTACTTACAGTCTTCTTAAGCTGTTGCATGAACCCAAAGATTGTGGTATAGACCATCAAAAGTAGTTACCGCCCAGATTAAGATACGAAAGCTTAGAGAGTTTACTAACTCCAGTTGGAAAGGGCCCTTGAAGTTGTTACCATAAGCATCCAGGCTGACAAGTGAACTGCAGAAGAGATATCCCTTGGAAATTCCGGGCCAAAGCTGAGAGTGTGACACGTTGAGAAAAGCAAGATGGTAGCTTTGTGAAGATCTCCACAGGAAGAGGAGAGTTGGCAAAACTGTTGCCATCCAGAGAGATATTTGTGAGTTGCCCTAACGCGTCCCAAGTGGTTGATATTGTGACAGTCCCGCGGGCTTGAGATTGGATAGTTTCAGAGAGATCCCCTGGAATTGGAGTTGCAGACGACTCCGAACCATCTGCAAGGGTCTGGACCCGTTCTCACCAGTTGCTCAGCGCACCACTTGGATCCTCAAGGGCGGATCTCAACACGATTAGAGCTTCTGCATCTGGAGTATAACCCGGAATATAACCCCAGCAGGACGTGGAGGTATCGTGCACATCAACAGCACAAGGATTGCCTTAGACATCATATGGGATAAGGAGAAGCGAAGGGAAATTCTGAAACTGAAAAAAATATTGTTACACCTCCAAAACCCTGCTTTTATATGTCAAGCCGCCACGCCACGCACAGCCCAATCATCATGATATTTATATATTTAGCATGAATTTATATGGAATATACCCCTTAACAATAAAGAATATGCCCTTGGCGGTCTATGTGAATGATAACCTGCATTAACCTTCTATTTCGCTCTCTATATATGCTTTCTAATTAAAACTCCCTTTATTGAAGTTTACAAATGAAAGTTGGCCTCTTTGAAGGATATGTATATGCTATAGCCCTGGCTACAACTCCGTCGACAAACACCTAAATAAATAAACAATACATACTTTTATATATATGTATTATGTTAGAATGTTTATAGATATGCTCTAAATTATTTTATATGTTTTTATATATGTAGTTCTATGCATATATTATATGATATACATATTTTATTGTTTGTAGTAATTAACAGACAAACACAAAGAACACACACACACACACACGTACTTTTTGCCATAAACAGTTTCCAATCATGCTACCAACAATGATAAACCATAGATGTAGTCGAAAAACTCAGTGGCATTTCAGGCGAAGGACTACCCCATTTTGCTACATCAATATTAAAAGTAATCTTAGTTAAGAGTCTGTTCCACTAATACAAAAGGAAAGCTGCTAGATGTTAATAGTTTTCTAAAACCATCAAAAATAATAAGAAACTGAAATGATATGTTTTAATGATTATAAATACTTAATATAAATATCAAAACCTGGTATAATTTCCAGACTGGTGAGTCAGTGCCACGCTTGTTGAACTGCTCACTTGCTACATGCCATAAGCGGGTAAAAGAACTATAGGGAAGAAGTAACAGTAAGGTAAATAGTATAACCAATCCTGCATAAGATCCCTGAAATGTTTTTAAATAATAACGAAGTTAGTAAATTATATATTTTTAGTAATTTATTGTATTTATATATAGATATATTATTCAATTTATATATATATATATTATATATATATATTATATATTATATATATATATATATATATATATTCATATTCATTTACAGAAACTTGTGGTAACCTTGTGTGAGAGAGAGAGAGAGTCCATTATACACTTATGATTATTGAGAGATAAGTATACGATATACGGTTTTATGGCTTCATAACAAAATCTATGCATAACACCTGATACACATACACACACCCAAAGCATGTGCATACAGTATATGCTTACCATGAGAAGGTAATTTTGGAAGACATTTTTCCTGAACGTCGATCCGAATGTAAACACAAAGGCAGATGTTATAAACTGGAAATACTAGTAAAAAACAGCACCGTGGATTCCCAGTTATCATTAGTGTCCACAGCTTGCCTCATGTGAAATAGCTTAATAATAAATTAATAACTACATATTAATAACAAACTTAGTTTACAAATTGACTGTGTGTGTGTGTGTTTGTATATCTAAATACTTACGCTGGAGCCATTTGACGTAGTCTTCGTTACTTGCCATTAGGGAAACTGCCCCAATAAGAAAACACAAGTTGATAATCCACACTCTAACACAGATGCCAAGTTCTCAGGTCCCAACAAACTTGAAGTTGGCCGATCCTAAAAATAATAAAACATTAGCATTGTGTGTGTGTGTGTGTGTGTTGTGTGTGTGAGAGAGAGAGAAGAGAGAGAGAGAGAGAGAGAGAGAGAGAGAGGAGAGAGAGAGAGAGAGAAGACTCGTGTATGTGTGTGTGTGAAATATATAACCTTTCCAAGCTTGTCTTCGGATAACTTAGAGTCATTGCATATCCCAACGTGAGAACAAGCAACACCGTCAAAAAGAAGTAATCCATTTGACAAGGAATAATCCATACCTTAGAACAAAACATTCACATATACATGCTGTAGTGCATATAAGCAGCATAGTTTATGAATGTCATAATATACTATATGTATTATTACTATATATATATTGATATGAGTGTCTTTATAGACAGAGAACTTAAAAATATAGATATAGAACAGAGAGAGAGAGAGATGCAAACAACTATGTGCATGTATGTATACATATATACGGAACAAGTGTGCGTGCGTGAGTGTAATATATACCAGTAAGCACATAGCTTAAGGATGGAAAACATAAGTCCATAAATGATCAGAAACTTGTAGCATGCAAACGAGGTGTGTAGAGCGCCACGTCTCGCGTAGCAGGTCAACAACCGAATCCAACTGGGAAACAATAAGATTAACGTATATCTTATCTCTTATTACACAACACACACACACACACACACACACACACACTGGGTGTGTGTGTGTTGTACCGATTTGTCCTTAGATGTGAACGGGGATACAACAGAGGCTTCAGCTTCACTAAGAGCAATCCCAGCATGAGCGGCTCGCAATGCCCCACAGTCGTTTCCCCCGTCTCCACACATCCCCACTATTAATCCCCTGTCTCTAAGCATAGTTGCAGCTCTACCTGCAAAACAAGAGAATATCATATATGCATATAGGTATACACATACACACACATACATATGTGCATATATACAGTTTATAAGCCACCTTATCAGTAGGTGTGAAAACGAGCAAAGATGCGTGTATGAAAAAGAAGCCTGTCCATAGCTTCAGACATCCTGAACAAATTTACACTTCATGAAACTTATAACATATATAACATCTTTTATAATATAGATAAATATATCTATATATACACTCACGCATGCACACTATTGTACCTTAGGGAGTTGAAAGCTTTTCCAGTTACAGCAAGCTCTAAAATACCTCCTTCTAGTCCCTTAATGTGCTGAGCCATAACCTCATCCGTTGTGAGTGGTCTCGTAATTAAACCTTCATTAGATGTTGAATCTCCTTTCACAGGTGTCCATATAACACTGTAAAATAAGCAAAAATGTACTAAATATAATTTCAATGAATTAGTTTGATTTCATGCTAAGTATACTTTTGAGTAGTTATCAAACTATCATACATACGTACATACATAGAGAGAGAGAGACAGTATCAATATGTATGTGCTTACATACACACACAGACACGTGCATATAAAAAAGGACGTACTTTCCAGAAGTAATATCACCAAGAAGAACCTGTACATGTGATGCCACCATCTCAGACTGTTTTGCAATATAATGTCCACATTGAGCATTATCACCAGTTAACATAATTGGACGAACCTATTACAAAAATAAAACAATTTAGTAAACTAAAAAACTTTCAGATAGATATATAATAGGAAACTTGACACAAGTAATACGTTTCTGAGGAATACTTAGTTAAACTAGATAATCATGAGATACATCAGTTTATGTCCATGCATTCATACTTATACACATAAACAAAGGTGTTTCTACATACAAAATTAGTATATAATAGATTTATGTGTGTGTGTGTGTATAGTAACACCATACACATGTAGATATATATAGTATTTTAACCTCGCCTTCTTTCAAAGATCTAATAACTTCCCGGCTCTCAGGTTTAAGCTCATTACGAAATAACACAAGAGCTAAAAACATAAGCTCTTTCTCCACTTCTTCACGGGTCAGTGAAAGAATATCCTCCAGTGTCATTGAAGAATCTAATTTCCTGCATAAAGATATATCTATTTATTATACTAAAATTTATTATATTATTGTATTGTGAATTAAAAATAATAATAATTACCTGTGCTAAGCCTAAAACATAACACCCATCGAGTGCGTGTGTTTGTGCAGTAGACATGTAGTTTGGAGGAAGGCTTTCTTGTATACTTAACTCTTGTATTCTTTCATAAGATCCCTGCAAAATACATATAATTATATATTATGCAGTATAACATTATATAATATGATATATGTATTAGCAGAACACAGTATATATAATCTACAGTTATTAGTAGGTATTATTCATTCGTATACAGTATACGTCATACATATCCACATGTATCCCCTAGTATTAATATATATATATATATATAGAGAGAGAGAGAAGAGAGAGAGAGAGAGAGAGAGAGAATCTACACACAGTTACATATATTATACTACGTATATATGTATATATATTATTTTACATACACATAGGCACTCATATATATACCTTGCAATATATGTGAAAACCATCGTCATCTTGAACAATGACACTCATAGTTGCTCGTGTATGGTCGAACTCATTACGTCGGACAATAATTAACCTTTTACCATGGTTCAAAACTTCTACTGAGCCATCCGGTAGTTCACATAAATCCCACCCTACAGATTTGAACATATTCACCTGAAAAAAGAAGAAAATTATTTATATATCAAAGAATAACATATATATTTCTATAAATGCTGTATATGGTATTATGCTCTCTCTCTCTCCCTCTGTGAAGTCTACACATACCTACCACACATACGTGTTCATACATACTATATGGTTATCACCTCGATTTCTATTAAGCGGTTAGACCCTCTCCTCTCGCTCAACACACAACACACACACCTCGACTTGGTTCCCAACGTAATCAGTCCCAAACTTGGACAAAGCATGGCAAGTAGCAAGGCCGTGTAAAACGAGCTTATCATAATCTTGTGTTAAAACCTGATTAAACGAGGTAGATTCTTCGGATCTCTTAACACAGTGAACACCCACAAAGTCGAGCCCTTCTTTTGTCAAAGTCCCAGTCTTGTCGAAGCAAAATACACGTATTTTACCTGCAATCGCTATACGCTTTGGGTTTAAGCAAAAATACCATTTTTCTGTCCAAATAAATAGAAATTAGTATAATAACCATGTGAACGTACAAAATACATGCAATTACACACACACACACACACACACACATATGCGATGACTCAATATTGCATAGAAAATACGAATAGATATGTACTTGAAATACGAAAAACCAAACAGTTAAAACAATACTCGTTTGATATATTGATCTACTAGTTAATATACGATCAAACTCGTTGCGGACATCTAATTATCTGCTTATCTATAGAATATATATCCTATGTAAACTATTTGATATACTATCAACTACATTGTCTCTGCATCAGTGCTTTAACAAACAACTGCTTTCATGAGCAACAGAATACCAATATTAAATACAGTTTGATATACTACATGGTGTACACCATCCGTGTATAGGGTATTCATTGATCGATTAAATACCATGTCCCTTTAAAATAATATGCATCCAAGTCGTTATACATACAATAGTTTGATACAATGTGTATATGATACACATAAATGTTCATTTAAGTACCAGAACATATATTTTAGATTCACACACACACACAAACACACCTACCTTGAGTCGCTCTACAGAGTGTAGTTGACCAACTTCTAGGGCTACAGGCAGCAAAGTGACATAATCTGACTAACAATTGCCATGCAGTATATCCACTTTGTAACCCAGTAACTCTGTGACCCAGCATGGTTCTAAACAAAGTAAGAATGTTAATTTATAGTATCTCTCTCTCTCTCTCTCTCTCTCTCTCCACACACACACACACACACACACCGCACACGCACGCACGCACGCACGCACCTGGAAAACAATGGATATTCCGAAGCAAACTATACCGTAAATGACAAGGAGTGAAGTAAATAGGAAGCTCCTCGTCATACTTAAAAACCATCTTTTGTGGTATAATATTGATGAAATAGCTTCCCCTTTGACGTATTCATTCCTGCACAGAATCTAGATTAACACACACACGCACTTGCATATGTCTTTATATTTATGTATTATCTCTGGTATGAGTAAGACTAGACAATGTATGATCGCTGTACATGTGGTGTTATGTGATGTTACGTACATGAGTATAACTTGTAAGGTACACACACATATACGAGAGAGAACAGACAGAGAGAGAACCTGTTTCTGTGACGATTGCTAGCACTTGTTCACCAGAGTTACCAGCTTGTAGAACAGTGGTACCTGAAAACAATGTGTGTCGTGCACCGTTACCTGTGGATTATACATAATGGAAGAGTTTGGGGCAGCATACTTCTGTACAGGCATAGCCCCCTGTTAACGCACTCTCATCCGTAATACACGAACCTGTATTCACACACATATGTTTGTGTGTGTATACAATATATACCTGCACACACGCGCGCGTACCTTGGAGGATTAGAAGATCACAAGGTAATCCAGTTGCTCTTTATTCTTACAATGTCCCCTGGTACAAGTACCGACGCATCAATCACTGTCCAGCCATTGTCCCGGAGAACGTTTGCTTCAGTTTTCATATGTGTAATCTGCAAAACAACCACAAGAAACTCGTGAGTGGGTGTCGTGCGTGAACATGTGTGCCTGCGTGTGCGTGTTTGTTGTGTGTGTGTGTGTGTGTGTGTGTATTTTAAGCTATACTAAGACAGACGTGATATAGATTGATATCTTAAAATAAGCTAAGTTGTTATATTTTCATAAAACAATCGCTAAGGTTAGAATCACTAGATTGCTGTACTTATGGGAGTGTATGCGTGTGTGTACGCGTGTGCGTGGTGTGTGTGCCCATGCCTGTATTATACTATGCTTTACTGAAAACTATTACCTAAGATATATACATTCAGATATCTTCTCCAAAGCTAAGTTGGAGATATTCAGATACAAGTACTAAACTCAAACGGTTACTAGATTGTGGTACTTGTATCTTTTTGTATATATGGTGTGTGTGTAATTTACTATGAATTAAGCTATATATGTTCATTTGACTTATAACAAACTAATTCTGATAATAATCAATAAACTCAAGATTGTTTAGATTGTCAAGTTACTTAATTCGAATCCTGACATACCTGCAGTTTATACAACCCACACAAACACACACACACACAACCACTACATAAGTTACACGCAAGGACGTACTAATATAAGTTGTGTGTGTGTGTGTGTGTAGCTTTATTTTACATAGTTTATGTTTCCATGTAACTTATTACATATATGACTTTGTTTTGGTAAATAGGAAACTTAATAACATACGTTTATAACACACACACACACACACACAGACCTTGCAATGGTAAACTGGCTCTTCCGGCGTGTGTATATAGTGATCGATGAACTCAGCAGCACGATGCATGTCATAAGGGCGGCCACGAAGAGGTAACTGTTCCAGAATTGCAATATATACATGATCAGCTGGTACACATGGAAGAAGGTGAATAGCTCGTCACATATGCTTTGTAACAATTTCTCTGGCTTAAACGGGATTTCATTTAATCCAATGAGCTCTAATCTGTTTACTGCTTCTTCAGGACTAAGCCCACTTGCAACCTGTATATGTCACATATATATGCGCGTCTGGTTGGGCACACACATGCACACCATACATAAACATTTACTCTAGAACTGATCTTAAGTATGTATATACAAGCACGCCATCACGCTATTTACTTTGCCTTGAAATTAAACAATTGATATATACCGTAGCATATATGCATGTATGTTATATATATTATAATATATACCTGGTGAAAATCTGATAATAAATTTCCCAGTTGCAAACGTGCGTGTGACAGCTCGTTGTCGTTAATTACAACACGAAGCCCTTCAAACATGAAGAAGCGCCTCCCTGACGGAGATTTGCAAATATCAACGATCTCAAAATGACCACGTGCATCTGAGGAGCAAACATATTCTGCATAATAAAAAAATATAAGTACATGAACAAATAAATATTAAGAAGACAAATAATTACATACCTTAATACGCCTCATTAGATAAACCAGAGCAAAAGCGTTTGCTGAGAGAATTTCTTCCTATCACATGAAAGAATAATAGCTAAATATATATATTATAATAGAATATACCATGAAAGAAGAGTCAGTTATATGTTAATATAGATAATATATATAATATATCCTTATGATTATTATATACTATGTATATACTATACATAATTGATATAGTTAAGCCAGATTGACTACGTTATATAACATGCAACCTGGTCTTTTGTCCACACAAAAGCTACAGTGGCGCATGATAATGGACATGGAACACGGAACCAGTTATGCACTCTGCCTTTGAATGATATCCAAGTAGTATACCATATAGCAGATAACCACCAGACAGTAAAAAAGACCTGCAAAAAATAAATAATATAAGTAAACAAATCTGAAATGTGTGTATGTGTGAGTGAGTGAGTGAGCATGGGAGTGCAAAGCAAGGTATTTACTGTTATATAATATATTGATTCTTCAAAAATGGGTCCTGTTATATATCAAATTTTATATACCATCACTATCTCTCTCTCTCTCTCTCTCTCTCTCTCACACCACACACACACACACACACACACACACCACACACACCCACACCTTGCCATTAAGCTCGTAAGTGCCAAATATAAAATAATTGCCGTAAAAGCAAAGGTTATCAATACCACCAATATCACATTTGTTGTAAGTGTCGAAGAGTATAACTATGAATAAGGCAAGCCAGTGTAGAGATGTTAAACAGCATATATAATAGCAAAACTCCCCAAATATGTCCATGTATAACCTCGTACCATAAGCTGCTTTGCCTCTTCAATCTCTATTAAGCTTTCTTCCCCTTTATGAGCTTTCTGCATAATATATATATAGTATTAATTTTATGATATGTATAAACTGTGCACACTTAATATAAATAGGTATATGAATAATATATATTTTCAAGTCATCAGATATATTATCTATGGTTCAATTATCACATAAGTGTACTGAGTTATATTAACTAAATGTATAGTTAGTTTTTGTATATACATATACATTTATATTGTATAGATGAAGCTTTAAGTTAGCCTCACATCGTACCAAAGATTTTAGTTACGTGTTACTGCTTGAGGTTAGTTTTCACATCAAATGTAATATATTACGGTTAAATTACAAATGTACTTGAAACTCTAAGTTAAACGTCCATATCAAGCTTAATTATATTAAAGTTTTAACTATACAAAATCTTTAGCCACACACACACACACACACACACACACACACACACACACACAACACACAATATATATATATATATATATATATTGTTGTGTGTGTGAGTGTGTGTGTGTGTACAAGAAATAAACTATGTCTAAACATTTACATCAAATCATAAATATATTATATTATATGGTTAATTATCAACTAAATGTACTTGGAAATCCCAAGTTGGGGATCCACATCAAGCTTACTTCCATTATAGAATCTTCTACATAACTACTCGACACTATACAACTCTAGGCGAATATAAATACACACGGACACACACAGAAGACACGACATATACAGTTTTGTCCTTGTATATATAAATATTAATTGTATACAGTAAGCTTTAAGTTAAAACTTACAGTAAACAAACAACAAGCTTTCACATTAATAAATTATCACATAACTGTAAAGCTTTCACACTCGGAATGAAGCTTTTTAGTTAATATATCTTAACGTACTAACTTCTTATATATGTTTACCATAAAAAATGCTTCAAGTTAAACTACGGATATATTATGCTTAATAATAACATACCGCCTTTAAGATAATAATGAGGTCATTATACATCAATCAGCACGTGTGTGTGTTGGGTGCGTGAACGTGATGAACGCTCTTATAACAGTTATTATAAGATTGGTTTAGTTATAACACAAGCGCAACCCACACGCACGCACCACACACGCACACACGCACACGCACACGCACACATGGGAAACTCTCCTGTAAGAATACGGATTTGACGGGTCTCTTGAGTGTCCTCCTCAGCTTCCCGACTTGAAAACAGACACATATGGAAACCACGAACGCCCAGAAACAAACACAGTAATTACTGCAGGATGCTTCATATTCGTGATAGCCACCTTACATGATGGATCCTCTAAGCAGCTCTTGGGACCAGATGGGTATCTCCCCATTGTATAAATATGTATTTTGATTGCTATATATCTAAAACCCAGTCTATATATACTAATTGAGTGGAACTGTTTATTAAGAAAACTATATATAGATAAACAGTACATATGAAAAAAACTTGTGTAAATATGTACCAATTATACATGTATCAATACATACATGAGATAACTGTGGAGATATGCATATAATAGCTATGGTGGAATGTCATAATGAATTTCTGCACATTGGATCATAATGGAAACGCACCGAGAAAAGGGGAATTTAGGGGAATAAAATGGGAAGAAATGGGATTCTAGGATTTACCGGGATTCTAGTGGAGTCCACGCGCGCGATATCGCTTGACTGTAGAAGATGAAGAGCCCTAATTTTCTGTCGTTGCACGTACAAAAGTCTTCATGTAATGATTCGAATACTCACATTTGATTCGAATAATCGCATTTAAATTGAAAATTTTATCGATTAAATAAAAACCTAACCCCTGCTTTAGGGTTATTTTAATTAATTACTTAAATAATGGTACCCTTAAAGTTTAAACTTTACATGTGTATAAATAGTAAGCGTTAATTATATTACACATTATATTGCCAGAATGTGCGCCAATTTAGGAAATAATAATATACTTTAACATGATGATGTCGTGTTTCAACAATTCAAAGTCACTCAATTAATTAATCATTTAATTAATAATATAACTATAATGACAATTTAATTAAATTTAATATATAATATTGTATAATTTCTGAGCGTGCAGATACTATATAATTAACATTAAATAATATTTTTTTATTTTTAAATTAAAAATGTGTTAACAACTACGTTAAAAAGTAATTAATCACATTAAATTACTTGTACTTAATCGATAATAAAATACATCTTATTATACATCACATGGACAGCATGTCATTTAAAGCGGTGTTCCATATCAACAATGCAAAATTAAAATAATTAATTAAATATTAATATGTTATAATGTAAGTAAACATGTTATACATTTTTAAAACATCTTAAATGTTAATTAATATATACTTTATGAATTAAACGAGTTTATACCATTAGTGATGTTGGGCATCAACTGTGCAAAGCTATCAATTATAATTTTTTATATGTTAGTATATAATTAATTAATGACACGTCCCCAAAGTGTGAATATAGTGTAGGCGTGACTGTACTTTAAAGGTAAACTATATTATATTAATTAAATTATATTACACAATGTTCGCCAATTTAGAAAGCAAGTTAAATTTTAAAGTGCGGTAAGTATATAATAATCATTTGGCTTAACTATTTAATTTTACTTATATATATTTAAAACAGAGAATATTTGACGTATAATATGACTCAATTTACCGACAAAACAATTAAAAAATATTAAATGGAATAGTTGTTAATAATTGATAAACACTTTAACAAACATATATACTGTGTGAAACTATTAAAAAAAAACACCTATATAACTTATACAAATATTAATCATGTGCAAGTATCTGGTTTTTTCTATTTATTATAATGACTTCAACAGTTATTTGACTTTAGGAATATACATAAAGCTCATGTAATTAATCAACTAATTAATTTTATCAATATATTAATTGATGCATAGTTAAAGACCCAACACAATCTATTGTATAAGTAGTAAGCATATTTATATACATATCATATTGTATTTTTTTTGTATATTACAAAATGTGGCAATTTATAAATATGTGAGTGATGTTGGCTATCATCAATACAAAGTAGTTAACTAACTGAATCAATATTTTTAAGTAGATAGTTAGGGTGAAATATATTTTAGTTTTAAATCACAGTTTATTTATTAAATTAATACTTTTAGGAAAGCAGTAAATGCTGGTATCAATAATGTATATATACTATATATATAAGAATAATTTCTGAATAGTTTTAATTCATTTTTATATATCTAAAGTAGAGAATATATAATATGGGATTAAGATGCAATAGTTCAAGCTTTTATAATTATGGAACATATTATTGTGTAGAACCTCAATGTGGACTATGTTTCACTTATGTGAGGAATTTAGGATATAATATTCATGTGCAAATATCTCTAGTATTGTATAATATATGTTATGATATTAATCGCATGATATAGTTTTAGTATGCATATCAGTTTAATTTTTTTTAATACTTTCTCTTATTAGGAACATCATCTAAAGTGAAGAATATAAATGTATAATTCATTATATCGATAGATAATAATCCTCTGGACTAGTGGGTGTTGTTTTAATCAATGGTCCAGATCTAATCTAAGGTAATTAGGGCTAAAAAAGAATCACAAAACTATTCGACAAAATAATTGGTTAGAGAATCCAGATCAACGGAGACGGAGTTTTGATTTTTTTTATTAAGTAAATTAATAAACATTAAAAATAATAATATATTGGAAAACATATATTAGTACACATGCATGCATATAATATATACAAAGTAGTAACTATAAATTGGTAATAATTTAATATTAAACACTTTTGAAGAATACATATGCACATATATATTTTTAAATTTATATAATATATTTAAATTTACAGTAGTGATAATTCCCACAGGAACAGGAGCTACCATTGGTGGTTATGCAGGAGATGCATTCTCATTAATATAAATATAAATATTTAAACTAGTTAACGCTACTTAATAAAAGAGGCATATATCCATGTGGTAAGATTTTATAGCGTTAGATGGACATACTTATCCTAGTGGATAATTTGTGTTTCACTCAGGAGTCGAAATTACATGTGGTGTTTGCGTGTGTATCTATTTTTATATTATATGACTGATGGTTTATGAATGATGTTTAAATATAAAAACAATTATTCCTTACATTGTTACACTTCTATGCAGAATTAATGTTATTGGACACGTGGAGACTTAGATTTGTCCTATGGACGTAAATCAAGAGGCCCTAATCATAACCTAGATACTGGGGGAACGTTGAAGTTATCGGTGTTTTATACAAATCCAACCGAGGTACTCAGTGTTTCGATACAGTATAATAACTGCACATTCAGTAGTTTACTGGTATTGCATAACCTTATGTTTTGTAAATTTGTACTTTGTGATATGTCTCTATATGTGTAGTATTCTTTGAGTCTGTTTATGCGTATATGCTTCATGTGTATGATTTGTGTTTGTATGCTTTTGTTTTGTGTGATAACTATGTGTATATTACGTAGATATGTTTCTGGCTTATATGCTTTGTCTGTGTATGTTGTTTGTATGTGATGTGCATGCGTGTGTATATGCTCTTTACGTATATACGTGCTTTTATGTCTGTTTATCTCTTTATATACACGAACATGATCTCGCTCAGATTAAAACATATTATCACATAAGATATATATATAATGTATGAGTTTATACAGATACTCTGGAATTCAAGTACAATCTGCTGTAAGTACGCGCGCACACATCCATTCTGACTAGGCCAACCTACACTCTATTTCATATGCTAGCTTTCATAATCACATACATATTACGCACTCTCTACATATGACTTTCATTAACATACCATTTATCTTACACACATCCATGGTCACACAATTCCTTTAACACATACACAAACATGCACAGGTTCTTTTCCGCACACATTTTCTTTTTTCCATTAACATATAAACACACGTACCACACACATAAATTAAGAAATCAAGATGTGACATGTGTAAAGAATTCAATGGTATGTTTACACTAATGTAGATGTAGTGCATAGGAATTCTTATCTATTAACCGTGATAGTTTATTACTTGAGCTAGTATGCAGTAATGCTTATGGTATCCATATGGACATATATAAATCTATATCACCTACTGGAAAGTTTAAATGTATAAGTAAGTAAATCTTATTAACACTAAGTTATTGTGTTTGCAGCAACATACTGGGTTGGCAAAGAACAGTTGCAAGAGTATACTCAGCAATTTCATCTCACATTGCCTTTGTATACAACTGTGCCCTCTGGTGATCCATCTTCGCCTGGATTTACTTCGAGCGTGGAAGTAAATGGACACGTATACGACGGAAGCCCTGCAAGGACAGTTAAAGAAGCAAGAATTAAAGCAGCAAGAAGAGCCCTAATTGAGCTTGAAAGTAAGTAAAACTTCGAAAACAGCTTTTGCTAGATAGTAGCATGTATTATACATGCAAATCTCATGTATATTTAAAATATCTTATAATAATATGTTTCTCTTGTTTACCTAGATCTAGAGTTTTTATCATCGTATATGTTTGTTCACGGGCTTGTATGAGATTGTAAATATTTTTTTTATTACAAGAGATTGGTTTGTATTCATATGTTTATATAAACATGTACATATATGAAAACTGCATACCTATCCTAGGTGAATTGTTCACGTATATGTGTTTAGTTATCTTTTTCTAATATCTCCATTTCTTTTTAGTTGTTAGTCCAGAAGACACCCAGCCCCGAGGGGAAAAAGGAGGAAGAGATCTCCACCACTAGGTACTAGGTTAATTATTAAACAACTGGATTATATATAGAAGAAATTTTGCTTTATTAACTTGTAGTCATATTTGTATACAACATATAGACTTACAATTATCTATATGTGTGGTGTGTGTGCTAGAATAATATCAGTACACGTGCAATGCTTCTGAAATATTGTTACCAGGTGTAGCTCCTGATGAGGTGCAGCATCCTCTGGCCATAACCCATGGAGTAGTTCCAAATGAAACAGCGCATTCTTCAGGTTTGTTGACATGCTGTGTTGTGTACAGTAAACCTTATCAACAAATATACATGTGTTTTCTTTTCTTTACGCAGCTAATTCTTCTCCTCCATTTACCCGGACTTCTGGTGGTCACAGTTCTCCATCTGAGCCTCCTCCCCCGGGGTAGACATCCCCTAGATCAAGTTCTTTTATATTGTACATACACAGCTATTGTTATTTCTAAATAAGCCATGGTGTAAATACCAATCAGGAATTGTAGCTATTAGCAAATATTGGATAACAATAGTGTGAAACTTTAAGTGGTTGTATTTGAATGTTCTCCAAAACTTCTTAATTTATCTATTTTAATGAATGGTACTACATTGACATATACACAATTTATGTGTGTAAGGATAAATTGTTAAAGATAATAATTAGGTTAAAGGTTAATTTATCGGGTACAAGATTTATTATATTGACATATACACGACTTATGTATGTAAGGATAAAATTATTAAGTTAAAGATAATAATTAAGTTAAAGGTAAATTTATCAAGTCAGAATAATAATTAGGTTAATTTAAGTATAACATTAAGGTTAAAGATGATAAACTCATGAGGTTAATAATTCAACTTAAGGTCATTAAATTAAGGATATCATTTAGGTTAAGGGTCTAATTACATTAGTCATTAAATAGTTAAACTTAGGCATAAATAAACCTAGAAACTTAAAGGATAATAACTAAGTTAAGGATTTAGATTAGAGATAAATTAAACATTAAAAAGTCCATTCTAAATCCTATTTAACGAGTATCATAAATCTTAAATGTGTGTCATAGTTTCTACTATGACTTTTAATTTTACTTTGGACTTGATTATTATTACTTATTGAGCTATGTTGACATTATATATAGTGAGAAACATCTCTACTTAGTACACTTAAGTGTTTAGGGTAAACCGATCGCTGTCACTAGATATCTCGAGAAACTTAAGGGTAAAACCGATCGGCTGTCACTAGATATCTCGAAAAACTCTAAGTGAAGGTAATAATTATCTTCTAAAAAACTCTTACCCTTATTTTTCACATCCTAATTGGGTTACTGGTTAATTTCAGTGAGTTCGCCATGTTAGATATGTATAGGATTGCCCTAACCACACGCCCTAAACCCCTTAGGTTAGGGTTTAGGGGTTGATGGGTTATTAGTTAAACTCACCAAGTATATTTCTTTTGGAAATGATATTTCGTGCTAGCCTAATTTACAAAATAGGAAAACAAGGAGAGGCCTCTGTCAAAGTAAGAGACAAGCCTCAACTCATGACTCTTGGAACGTGCAATCCAACAAGACCTCCAAGCATGGATTCGCCAATGTTAAGATAAAGGGTTTAACACAAACTAAAGTTTGCATTAGTAAAATAATAACGAAATCAGTTATGAACCTAAAAACTCTCACTACATGCCACCTAAACTTATATAATAGGGCTACATCCCACCTTCAGGGGCCCTTAACATTGGCAATATGTGCCTGGGAGATCTTGTCAGTATGCATGTTCCAAAGGTTAGAGGTTGAGGCAAGTCTTCAGCCTTCTCCTCCATGTCAAGCGCACTCACAATTATGTAAGGCACATTTATGTTCTTGTCCAATTGAGGGCATGGGATCTTAGTTGATAAATTCTCTTTACCAAGATGACATTTATGTCTTCACTAAGTACTAGTCGTAGGTATAACTTGGCCACTTAAACCCTTAGGAGTTAATTGTGGGTGAGGGTATCCTTTATCACCCTAAAGAGATTGTACTCTCAAATGAGGGTGATTTCTCAAGGGGTAAGTCATGATTTTTTAACTCTATCATGAGGGTATGTGCAAGGTATGTCTCTTTAGTGGGGTTAAGGCATGAGCATGTGTAGGTCTGTTAAGGTATGATTCTAAAGTTTACTCGAATTATCCTTTAAAGTTCGGGAAATAGTCATTTTAGGGGACTTAGGGTAGGACCTTAAGTTTTATGCTTATTTAGGCATCTGAGTTAAGCTCTTGGGGTTGTCTTAGAAGACTTAGCATTGCTCATGCATGGTGTTAACACTGGATGGCCACTTGACAGCCATGTGTTGGTCCTTTAAGTAAAAAATTAGCTAAACCTAAAACACACTACCACTTTAGACAATTCTACTAATCACAGAGAATATTCTATAATACCAATTGTCAGAGTTTTAAATTTTAGAAGTACTTTATCACTTTTGGTTAACATGTCTGAATTTTGCACAGAGAGTTAGTCCTGAGATCTTTAACTTCTTAAAGAATATCTACTTGGTAAACATGGACTCTAATGTTAAGGGTAGCACTCAGAAAGCAACTTCCAAATAGCATGCAAGGTTATTTTGCCTTACAGTTTGCCCATGTTACTTTACCTTATATTTATGTGGATTAATTTTCTAGACACTTCCATAGGACATGGCAAATTAGTTTATTTGTTCTTGCTTATAAACTAAGTCTTGTGAAGTAGATCATGTGATATGTTAAGTTTACACATTATTGCACATTTATTAAAAAAATTTCTTTCTCTTTAAGGTGCATAAAATTGGGATAACACATGATTGAGAACATGATAATATCCATTAAGTTTTGACTTAGGTCAAGATTCAATATCAGGTTTGGCAATAGTGTTCAAACAAAGAAATGCTTATGTTCAAATGTGCATTTTTGACTTCAGAAAAGGAACATATTCGAACATAAGAGTGAACACTACATTCTAACACAACGTGAAAAATGAATTCTCACTATAACATATTTTGAGAATACAACTCAAGAAACAGGCTATAGTGTTAGATTTATGATATAACAAAAAGCTAGGTATTAACATATGATAATATGTTAAGCAGTTGGACCGAAGATGTAATATAGTTGAAATATTATTTGTTGTTTGCATTATTTTAATAACATTAACTACAAATGACATTAGGTTGATTGTATTATTAAATTCAAGTCTCTTTATTTGAACAAAGTATAACATGAAACCTTAAGTAGTTGTAAGCGTGCACTCTGTGTTTAAGTTAGTTAACTTGGCTAACTAGGTCAAAATTGTACCAATAAAATGCAGAATTAACAAGCTATTATTCCAAGTCTCCTCATGATTTCATATGAGATAGGGTAGATGGCGTGATTTAACCAGAAATAAAAACATTGAAAACATATATTTACATTTTTAGTTTATTGAGTATTGGTTGATGGTGGTTTGACCACCATCAAACTGCCAACCGACGCAAACAAGGATGGGATGGAGCGGCTAAGCCGTGAAGGTACAGTAGGTACTGACTGATGATGATAGCTGTCAGGTGGCACTTAACCCAGGCGTAGATCTAATCGTCCGAATCAATTACCAAGGTACCTGGGACATCACGTGTGAGGAGGCGCATAAATGCTACAAACAGAACTTTGTCACAGAGCAACAGACTAATAGGAGAGTGCCAATGTACCTAGGGTCTAGCACTAGCCGCCCCACTATATAAGTAAGAAGACTAGTAGTGGGTCAGGGGTCCTTTTAGTCCGTCTTCTTCTTTGTATCTTCTCCTCTTGCCCCACTCCTAGTCAAGCAATATACCAACAAGGGGGTGAAACCACTGCGCCTAGAACTACTCACTTATACACAAACCCTCATGGCATCTAGGTAGAGGCCATCTCAGCACCTTTCAGTGCTCCTGCGGTAAGTCCGACTCACCAATGCAGACCCTCGGACTAGACGCTACAACAGCGTCTTGGTGACCACCAAGGCTTCATCGTAGCACCCTGCAAAGTCCTTGATGACCATTTGTGCGACCACGAGGGATTGTAATTATACACGGATGGAGTTCATTGTAATAGCAAAGTTACAGGCCAAAGGAGAGACCGGAGAGTCAGAATTAAATCATTTTAACAACGGAGATCATTGAGTACCAGCTGGCTAGAAAGATGCGCTGGGCTGGCCGAGAGTACACAAGTTCGAGTAGGTATGCGAGTTAAGAAGCATAAGCGACAACCACAAGAAGCTGAGTGCATTCGTATGTACTCTGGACAAAAGGCACACACTTGGTGGATGCGATTCCACGAGGCAAACGAGGGAGCTCGCTGGAAAACTGCAAGAAGGGCGTTTCTAGATATCTTCCAGAAGGAAAAGAACAAGAAAAGAGGTAATCCATAAGCTAACGAGCTTGAAGCAGAAAGCAAGAAAGTCGGTCGATGAATACATGGTCCACACGCTGGGGTACATCGGATGCCCCAATTGACCTGACCAAGAAAATGTGGTATCGAAAGGGACTACAGCTGAAGATCTGCAAGTGGATTGGGCTAAACGACGATAAGACATTCAACAAGTTACTTCAGCAAGAAGGCTGAGAAGCGGGAAGCCAAGAGATGCCAAGAGAAGAAGACGCGGGACAAATCAGACGTCGAGGGGGCAAACACCACCATCATGGATGAGGAAAACCTCTTAGACGTCTCAAAGCCCGCCAGAAAGGAGAGACGGTCGGGAACCAAGGGGCACGAGCAATCACAACTAAGGGAGGCCCACAAGGTAGCAGCATGGCAAGAGGACCTAACTACAACTCTTGCCCAGTTAGGATACACTGAGCAGGGGACAAATATTGTAAGGTGTGTAATGTCCGTGGATCCCACAACACAAATGATTGTTACTGGCTAACCAAGCTCATAAACAACACACTACCCCAAGCAGTCACCTGGGCCGTCGAGCAACAGGAGGCGGACAACCAGAGGGACCAACGGCCTGGGGGCCGTTGCAGTGGCCATCCCCACTGTAGGTCACGATCAAGAGATCGCAATTAGAGGTCGCACTCACGAGAGTGCCAACCGTATCGACCAAGGTATGACGACAAGAACAGACAGTCGAAACACTGGAGTTGATCTGCACGTTGTGCAGTAGGCACCACCTGATGTACCAATGCTCCTAGATCGCAATGCTCAAACCCATGCTAGAAGCACATGTGCCAAAGACCACAGGGGTAGTTGAAGGACCAACTCCGGCCCCAGCAACACCAACCCCCGCGCCACAAGCCAACCATGTAGAAACGTCACTGTTGGAGCTGCAATGTGGGGCAATCATGAGATCACAAGCCCGACAGACAAGACCACTGATTGACCTTGAGGAGGAAGACAATGGGGAATTCATTGAGGAGGAAGTGGCAACCGAACTTGTAGAACTAGGATAGTGGGCGTAGAGGCGTGCAAAAGTGGAGGCCGCTACAGAGTAGGTAAGACTCGTGTAAGGTCCAGGGGCAAGAGGGACACAGGATTACATGAGGTCCTCACCGGAAGGTGTGGGAAACCCAGGTGTCGATAACCTACTAGGAGAGCTATTACGGCTATCTCCAGGTTGTATGAAGTCCTCAATCGAGAGCTACACGGGCCCACGGTAGCGGCCCCAAGGGTCGCAATGACAGTAGTAACTTTGTGGACGATGTACTGGCCATACCGTCCAAGTGGCGGTTCGCACATTCCACAACCTGATCATAGATAGGGGATCAGGCGTGAATATCATGTTGATAGAACTCCATCAGGAGTTGGGGATGCCACCTCTGAAACCCTCACCCTTCCTCATACGGATGGCGAACCAAGCCAAAGTGGCGCCCAAGGGATCATGAAGAAGGTAGGGATCGAGATTCAAAGCGTCAAAATTCTTGATAAATGTTGTTGTCCTCGACATGCACACAAAAGTAGGGTTTGACTTACTCCTGGGCTGGCCATGGCTTAGGGCGCGAGGGTACAGCATGACTAGGAGAATTAACAAGATTCGGTTCCCTGCCAATGGAGGACTAATATCCATTACTACGAAATAGGTCCGAGCGCCTCCATCGAAATCCCGATCCCAGGAGTACCCTCCCAGACTAGAGCAAGGGACTGGACAATGAGGAAGAAGCAGTTATCCTGGCATGCTTGCTAAATTTATTCGTCGTAAGAGAGGTGCACCCCCAGTAGGAAGTATGGGAGTCCGCTGCCGTGTACTTAGAGGCTAGAGTAGACACCTCAGAAGCACAGATCCCAAGGTGGCCCGTCTTGTGGAAGGAAATGCGAAGTGTCGCCTCGCCTGCCCAAGAGGAGTACCGCACAAGTCAATGTATGGGTGGTGTCACAACCGGATACAAGATACGAGTTACAGGATATGCCTATAGAATATACTTACAGGATATTCCTACAGGATATGCTTATAGGATATACCTACAGGATATGCCTGCAAGATATTTCTACAGGATATACCTACAGGATATTCCTATAGGATATACTACAGGATATGCCTAAAGGATAAGGGTCACTATTTTTAGCTCATGACCATATTAAACTCATGACCAGATTGTCCAAGCCACGATCCAGGAACAGGAAGAGAGCAGGATTCCAAGGACAGAAGGCTTGACTCAGGAACAGGACCGAGAGCAGGACAGGAACCAGGAATAGGAACAGGACGGATCTAGGAGCAGACAGGATCAGGATAGGATCCGGGAGCAAGACAGGAAAGCCAGGATAATCCGGAACAAACAGGAACAGGACAGGATCCCGGAGCAGGACAGGATCCAGGAACAGGACAGGAAAAGGAGCGAGACAGGAACAGGACAGGAAACAAGACAAGACAAGACAAGATTGATCGTAGTAAGACTGGTGTTGATAGTAACTGATTGTACAACAATTAGGTCGGAGCTTTTATGCTCACAACTCCAAGAGCTAATCTAGGCATGCATGCAAAAGTGGTTGCATGCATGCAAAAGTGATTGCATGCATGCAAAAGTGATGCATCATCAGAGGCTAAGATGAGTCCACATGTCCCTTATCCTCTAGGCATATCCTGTGGATATCCTGTAGGAAATCCTGCAACCCATATCCTGTATCCGGAATCCTGTAGGAAAGTCCTGCAACCCATGTCCTGTATCCGGAATCCTGTATTCTGTATCGGGTCGTGACAGCACCTCCTCCCTAAAGACGAGTTCCACGAGTCTTGGGACCTGGTTTAGCAGGATAATGCCGATGGAAGGCAGCAACCTTGGAAGAAGCATGGAGTAAGTTGGATGCAGGTTCCCAAGTGCGATCAGTAGGCAGGTACCCTTTCCAATCCACCAAGTATTGGAGTTGGTGACGATGAAGACGAGAGTCAAGGATGGCTGCGACTTCGTACTCAGGTTCCGTGTCAATGACCACAGGAGGGGGAGGAGAAGAAACACGACCAGGAAGAGAAGAAGGATGATACGGCTCCAACAAAGAGGTGTGAAACACAGGATGAAGTTTCACCGTGGATGGTAACTCGAGTCGGAAAGCTACAGGATTTACCTCCGCCACGATCCTATAAGGGCCCAATCGTTGAAAATCCAACTTAGAAGAAGGCCTGTTGGTGCGAATGTGTCGACGAAGAAGCCACACGAGATCACCAATCTTGTATGCAGGTGCCGGCTGTCGGTGAGCATCAGCATGATGCTTGTATCGTTCCTGTGCCTGTTGAAGATGAACCTGGAGATCATCCTGTACCTGCCGAAGATGCTGAAGACGATCCTGTACTGCAGGAGCGGAAGAAGGAGAAGCGGTAGGAGCAAAGTCAAAACGTGGATGGTGGCCTGTAAGAGCAAAGAAAGGTGTCTGTCCTGTAGATGCGTGGATGGAGTTGTTGTAGGCAAACTCTGCCATTGGAAGGAGGTCCAACCAGTTGTCCTGCTGGTAACTGATGAAGCAACGAAGATACTGTTCTAAGGTCTGAATTGTGCGTTCGGACTGCCCATCGGTTTGTGGGTGATATCCTGAAGAAAGATCCGCTTTGACCTGTAGACTCCGAAGAAGCTCTCGCCAAAACTTGGACATGAATTGTGGACCTCGATCGGAAACAATGCTCTCAGGAAGACCATGATGTCGGAACACCTCGCGGATCACCAACTCGGCAGTTGTCTGACCTGTAGCTGTCTTGTTGCAGGGTAGGAAATGAGCCTGCTTGGTGAAACGGTCAACCACCACAAGAACTGCATCAAATCCACGGGAAGGAGGAAGATCTGTGAGGAAATCCATAGAAATGGATCTCCAAGGAGCAGACGGAACAGGAAGAGGACGAAGAAGACCAGAGGGTGCATGATGAGGCATCTTCGACCTGCTACAAGTGTCACAACTCCGTACAAACCTCTCCACAAAACCTCGCAACCCAGGCCACCAATAGTTGCGAGTCACCAATTCCACTGTCTTGGCCACACCAAAATGTCCTGTAGCCGGGGTATCATGACAATCCTGTACCACACGAGTCCTAGAAATACCAACAGGAACGTACAGGAGACCTTCCCGGTACAGGAGTCCATCCTGTATGGTGAATAGGTTGTAGTCTGGACGGGAACTGGAGGAAGAGGAACTTGCAACGTCAGGATGAATGTGTGAGAACACATTCTTTCCCAAGTCGTCTGTAGGCAACTGCGAACGAACGTCCTGTAGGAGTGTTGAATTTGCTGGAGCCTGATGAACCTGCAGTGCCGCAAGCCGGAAACGATCAGGACCCAACAACACTTGCCTTTGACCGTCAAATGCAGGATCGCCCGGGCTTGGTGCAAGGTAAGAGCGCCTAGACAATGCGTCCGCCTTGCCATTCCGAAAGCCGGGCCTGTAGACGATGACGAAGTCAAAACGTGATAGGAACTCTGCCCACCTAGCCTGTCGCCGACTGAGGACCCGAGCCGTTTGAAAGTACTCCAGGTTCTTGTGATCCGTAAGAACTTGTACAGGATGTGCAGCACCTTCCAGGAAATGCCGCCATTCCTCAAACGAATCCACAATGGCCTTGAGTTCCTTGTCATGAATCTCGTAGTTGATCTCCGCCGACAGGAACTTACGAGAGTGAAAGGCTACAGGATGAAGCAACTTGTCCTCTCCAACTTGCGATAGGACGGATCCTACTGCAAAATCCGAGGCATCTGCTTCAATGAAGAAAGGATGAGAAGGGTCAGGATGTGCTAAAATCGGAGCTGTCGTGAAAACGTCCTTGAGTGTTGTGAACGCGTGTTCCGCCTTGTCGGACCAAGAGAAAAGTCCTGTGCGCTTGGTGAGTTCTGTGAGTGGAAGTACACGCTTGGAGAAGTCCTGTATGAACCGCCTGTAGAAGTTTGCAAAGCCAAGGAAACATTGTACATCTCGTACCGACTTGGGCCTCTCCCACTCCACGATGGTCTTCACCTTGTGCATGTCCATGGAAACGCCAGCAGGAGAGACGATGTAGCCCAAGAACTCCACCGAATCCCTATCGAAAAAACACTTCTCCAACTTCGCGTACAGGCCATGCTCGCGAAGCCGCTCTAAAACTAGTCGTACATGCTTGTCATGTGCCGCCTGGTCCTTGGAGAAAATCAAGATGTCGTCGAGGTAGATCACCACAAACTGGTCCAAGAAGTCACGGAAAATGTCGTTCACCATGTGTTGGAATACAGCTGGGGCATTGGTAAGGCCGAAAGGCATTACCGTGTACTCAAAATGTCCATACCTTGTACGAAAGGCAGTCTTCCACTCATCGCCGGGACGAATCCGTACAAGGTTGTAGGCTCCTCGTAAGTCGATCTTCGTGAACACCTTTGCCCCGCAGCCGATCGAGAAGTTCCGGGATCAATGGCAACGGATACCGATTCCGAATGGTGACTTGATTCAAACCCCTGTAGTCCACCACCAAACGTAAACTCCCATCCTTCTTCTTGACAAAGAAGATAGGAGCTCCTGCAGGGGACTTTGAGTGACGAATGAAGCCGGATCCTAAGTTGTCCTCGATGTATTGACGAAGAACCTCCAACTCTGTGGGTGACAATGCATAGATCGGTCCGAATGGTGGAGTCTTTCCTTCCGCAAGATCAATAGGACAGTCGTAGGACCTGTGAACAGGAAGAACTGCAGCCTTGTGCTTGTCAAAAACGTCCTTAAAGTCGTGGTACTTGGATGGTAGGGAAGAAGGAGGAGAAGGAGAAGGAGAAGGAGAAAAAACAGGGGAGTCGGATACAGGAAAGGTAGGAGAGGACGTAGGAGTTACTTGAAAAGCAAAAAGGTGGAAGGGGGCAGGATCAGTGGCGAGTTCATGCATGGTAGTGGTAAGAACTCGGAGAGGAGAAGGAGGGAGCTGTGACTGAAAAAGAGGAAGGATCTTGGGGGATGGAACAGAGGCAGGGTAACAGAAAGAAGCAGGATTGGAAAAAACCTGTGTGGTTGTTGATGAGTGTACAGGATTGGAAGAATCCTGTACAGGACACCGTGAGTGTAGACAGGATTGGAAGAATCCTGTACAGGAGTCCGTGGTTGCGCAAGAGTGGAAGAAGCCTGCGAATGTGCTGACGAATCAACAGGAGGTGGATCCTGTTGAGGAGGAACCTTCGACACTGATACAGGATTGGAAGAACCCTGTACAGGACACCGCAAACTTACAGGAATGGGGAGAGCCTGCGGATGTGCTGAGGAACTGCCATGAGGTGAATCCTGTCGAGGAGGAGTCTTCAACACTGGTACAGGAACAGGTACGGTCAATCCTGTAGCTTGTACTGCCTCAGATACTAAGGATGTATCCTGCACGCAGGAAGGTACAGGATTGATCCTAGAAGTTGGAGAGGAAAACGTGAGTGTCCTAGACCTCCAGTCGATCTGCGGATTTGCAACAACGAACCATGGCATGCCCAAAATGATGGGAGTCGACCGAGTCTTGATCAAGTTGAAGGAAATTGAACAGTTGAATGTGCCATACCTGCAGGAGAGAGGTTCGGTAGCATGGGTAACTGCACCGGAAGCAATTAGACGCCCATCGGCCACCTCTACAGGAACTGCACGCTTCAACTTCACCACCGAAATGCCATGTTGAGTTGCAAACGTGTCATCCATGAAGCATGCATTTGCACCAGTGTCTAACAAGGCAAACTCCATGAGCTCTCGATTATTAAGATGAATGTGTACAGGAAACTTAAGTGACGGGATGGTATGAGCAGCACCAATGGAGCCTGCACCTACGTCCAACTTCGCGGCTCCTAGACGAAGTGGACATTGGAGTTTTCCGACTGAACTTCGGCTTCGACTTCACGCGTCTTGAAGTTCCTGGCTTTAATAGGACAATCTGCCACCTTGTGTCCTGCTCCACCACAATACAAGCACAGGTTCTCACTGCGACGACGTTGCTTCTCGGCAGCGGAAAGAGAGCCACGCTTGGATTTCTCAACCTCCATAGGAACTACTCCAGAAGGTGGTGCAGGAACATGTACCACAGCTGTAGGATTGGTTTGCAGGAACTGTTGACGGGATCTTTCCTGACGACGCTCGAACAAACGGTTGTCGCAACGAACAGCTTGTTGCATGATCTCCGCTAATGTTTGGGCATCCGGTAACGTAAGGAGAAGGTCCTTCACGTCGTCCCTCAACCCAAAACGGAAGTGTTCGATCAATGCAGTCTCGTCCCATGGAATGTTCGTGCAAAGTTGCTGAAATTCGGATGCATAGACGGAAGCTGGTCGGGATCCTTGAGTGAGCTTCCGTAACTTCGTGCATGCAGAACGGTACTTATCAGGATCTCCAAAACAGGCTTCAAAGGCAGCCACGAAACCTTCAAAGTCTTCCATCAGTGGATCGTCACGCTCCAGCAAGGGGGCAACCCAAGCCCGTGGAGATCCACTTAGTAAGGATGCCAAAAGACCCACCTTTTGAGCATCAGTCGAGTAGCGCCGTGGTTGCATACGGATCAAGAGTCGGATCTGATTCAGGAAACCTTGGAAATCGGCACGATTACCACTGAACTTCTCTGGCATGCTAACCTTCGGCTCCGAAGAAAAGTTTGATGAAGAGGAAACCACCGATGCCTGGGAGAGAGCCTGCGCAGCAGCCTTGGAGGATGCATCAGCAGCTGCATGTGCCGCAGTGGTGGAACCTTGCAGGTCGGTGACCACTTGGCGCAAAGTGGCCAGCTCATGAAGTAGCATTTGGTGCTCGTGTTGAAAATGCTCAAAATCAGCCATGATCTAGGAAAGAAAAAAGGAGGAAAATGAAGGAAAGGAATCAAGAAAAAGGTAGCTGGAAAACGGAGAACTATGAAGCAGTTACTATCAAACTGTCAAGCCACGATCCAGGAAACAGGAAGAGAGCAGGATTCCAAGGACATGAAGGCTTGACTCAGGAACAGGACCGAGAGCAGGACAGGAACCAGGAATAGGAACAGGACGGATCTAGGAGCAGACAGGATTAGGATAGGATCCGGGAGCAAGACAGGAAAGCAGGATAGGATCCGGAAAAACAGGAACAGGACAGGATCCCGGAGCAGGACAGGATCCAGGAACAGGACAGGAAAAGGAGCGAGACAGGAACAGGACAGGAAACAAGACAAGACAACAAGATTGATCGTAGTAAGACTGGTGTTGATAGTAACTGATTGTACAACAATTAGGTCGGAGCTTTTATGCTCACAACTCCAAGAGCTAATCTAGGCATGCATGCAAAAGTGGTTGCATGCATGCAAAAGTGATTGCATGCATGCAGAGGCTAAGATGAGTCCACATGTCCCTTATCCTCTAGGCATATCCTGTGGCATATCCTGTAGGAAATCCTGCAACCGAATCCTGTATCCGGAATCCTGTAGGAAAGTCCTGTAACCCATGTCCTGTATCCGGAATCCTGTATTCTGTATCGGGTCGTGACAGATATACCTACAGGATATTCCTAACAGGATATTCCTATAGGATATACTACAGGATATGCCTAAAGGATAAGGGTCACTATTTTTAGCTCATGACCATATTAAACTCATGACCAGATTAGCTTGGAGTTGTGAGTATAAAAGCTCCGACCTAATTGTTGTACAATCAGTTACTATCAACACCAGTCATTCTACGATCATTCTTGTCTTGTTCCTTGCTCTTGCCTTATTCTTGAGTCAAGCCTTCTTGTTGTTATCTTGCTCTTAGGTCATGGCTTGACAGGTGGAACATGACTTCTGAAGCAGCAATCAAGTAGGTCAACATAGGCACCGATGAAGACCCCCAGCTAGTGAATGTCAATGCTCACATAGGTTTAGAACTAAGGGAACAGATTACTAACTGCCTCCGTAGGCATAGGGAAGTGTTCACCTGGATTTATCACGACCTAAGGGAGTACCATCGGGTTGTGCCAACATAGAGTTAAGCTAAAACTCGACATTTGACCTAGCTGCCAACAAAGGTACCGCATCAACTCGAACTACGCCTGGAAGGCCAAACAAGAGATTGACTCCCCGTCGGAGTAGGCCGGGGGAAGGAGACCACAGGAAAAGGAGCGGAGGGCTCTAGCCACGGAGTCCATACAGGCAGTTCTCCTAGTGGAAGTCCCTAGAAATACCATGACACCCAACACAAGGGCCGTAGGGTGCAGGGGAGTGTCCAACCGGCTCATCGCAGGCAATCAACCCGGATAGCGAGGGGAAAGATACAGGTAATGTGTTCGGCGAGACTTACCGCCACTACCACGCCAATGGGCAATGGGCCACCTCAGTGCATCTTGAACTAGCCAAGGTCTTCGATCAAATCAGGAAGGCAGTGGCAATGTACAATGACTTAGACCTCCCTAGGGTGTCCGCATAGCACAATGCCATAGTAAAGAAGCTCATGGACCGCTGCTAGACCACTCAAAAAGAAGCCAAGGGGTATGCGAAACAGCTTCTCCAGGAGTCCAACTATGGGAGACCACAAAGGCCGGGAGAAAGCAAGCAAAAGAGGCGTGCCAACAGTTAGCCAGCAGCTTAGATCAACTATAGGGCAAGTACAATTGTCAGAGTTTTAACTCAAAGGGCCAACACATGGCAACACGTGGCTGCCAGGTGGCCATTCGGCGTTATCACCATGTGTGAGCAACGCTAAGTTTCCCAGAACAACCCCAATGACCCCTAGGGTTAGACTCTAATGCCCAAGTGGACAGGAGACTTTAGGGTTAGCCTAAGTCTCTCTAGAATGTCTACCCCCAAAACCCTTGAGGGATAACCCTAGTTGACTTAGGGTCTTGCCCTAGAAGACCTAGATAGGCTCATGCCATAACCCCCATCAAGGAGACGTGTGTTCCACACATACCCCGTGACAGAGCTAAGGCATCATCACTTACCCCTTAAGGAATCACCCTCATCCGGGAGTACAACCCCTTTAGGGTGACAAGGGGTACCCTGAACCACGACTAACCACTAAGGGTTTGAGTGGCTAAATCATACCCTAAACCTAGGGCGTACTTAGTGAGGACACGAGTGTGCGCCGTAGGCGGACACGAGTGTTCTGCTAAGCAAACTCCCTAAGGTTAGGTTTGGGATAACCCTAAGCACATGACCTTGCGAGTGCCTTATGAAAGGACTCCTGCTAACACGCTTAGGTTGTTCAACCCTTGAATTCCAAGGAGAACACTCCCCTAACCAAGTGTGCCAAAGCACACCTAGTTATGAGACCTAACCTCCCTTGGGTGGATGCCCAAGGCTTAGCATGCTAGTGCAAACACAAGCATGTCTATTGCTAAAGTATCCAACCCCTTGGCGACAAGCCTATGACATAACCCCAAAGGGCGTGCCTCGGACGTTGTATCATGTGACGTTTAACCCTCCATATGACACTGCCTTTCCCGATGTGGGCTATCATGCCATAGCCCTTAGATTCAAGAGTTGCACCAAGTGCCACAAACGTGGCTTTTAAATGCCAACTCTAGAACCCCTTAGTGAACCCTTAGGAACTGGTAATGTGAACCTGTCAAACAAGATCCCGCCCACAGTTGGACAAGGACACGGATGTGCCTTGCTTAGCCATGAGTGCTACACTTAGCTTAACATGTAGGAGGAGCCTGGAGACAAGCCTCTACCTCTGCCTCTTGGAACGTGCATTCTCACAAGACCTCCCAGGCATGGATTCGCCAACGTTAAGGGTAAGCTACCCCGAAGGTGGGACGTACCCTTAGCATCTGGAAGTTAGGGCGGCACAACAGAGGTTGTGCCTTAACGACACAAGCTAGAGCTTGCACCGACAAAAGAGCAACGAACTCAGTCATGAACCCAGGAGCTCTCCCACTACATACTACTTTATTTATGTGATAGAGGGCCCCCCCCTGTTTCCTGTTTACATAAGTGGGCTAGCACTGAAATCTCATTCCCAAAGGGAATATACTTGGTGAGTTATCCATCGACCCCTAAACCCTAACCTGTCAAACCTGGGGTATTTCTAAGCATATTCGACATGCCGAACTCACCAGAACTAGTCATTAATCCAACCGAGACACGAAAAACCAAGGTAAGAGTTTTCTAAATGGAAGTGCTAGCTTCACCCAGAGTTTCTTGCAAATACCTAATGACACTCGGCCAGACCATCACTAGATATCCAAGTGCACTAAGTGGGCCTGTTTCTTCTACACCTAGGGCTTATCAACGTAGTACAGTAGGTAACAACAGTCAACGTTCAAAGTAAAGAGGAGTCATAGTAAAAACTATGACAACGATAGCCTCCAAAGGCTCCACGATCAACTCGGACGGGACCGAGTGGGCCATAGCAGAGAGGGAATGGTAAGTCTTTGAGCTTGGCACCGAGCTCGAATGACAGGAGGTGGAGCTCACAAAGGTCCACCAAGAGCTGGTAGCGGCCAAGGAAGAACTACACCAGCCCACCAGTCAACTCACAAAAGTCGAAGCTACTCTCGCGTCCTCTTTAGTGAAGCCCACACCAGAGGCACAATGGGCAATAGTTCCGCTCCAACCACTTGAGGAACACCGGCCAGTCGAAGCCCCGCAGGACTCACCACGGACCACCATGGAGTTAAAGGTGCACACTCAACTACAGGCTCAACTCCTCGCAATAAGGGAACAGAAGTTGCAATGCTCACGAGAGCAGACTCAGGAGCTGGAGGTCCAGCTTAAGCAGATCTAGGAGCAACATGCAGGGTTCAAGGCAAGGCCACCCTAAAGCTGAAACTGATCGCCACAAAGAGCAAGATTGCCATATACCGCCAACACTATGGGGTTGAAGGCTAAGGGTATGGCCCGAGGATGTGCCAATGAATAAGTTTGGGCATCTGGTTAATGGTGGTTTGACCACCGTCAAACTGCTAGCCAACGCGAATGAGTGACAAGACGAAGCGGCCAAGCCATGAATGTACAAAAGGTACGGACCAACAATGACAGCTGTCAGGCAACACTTAACCCATGCATAGATTCGATTGTCTGCCAAGGTACCTGGGACAGCATGCATGAGGGAGGCACATAAATGCTACAGACATGACTCTATCACATGGCGGCAGACCAGTAGGAGAGTGCCACCTGTACCTAGGGTCTAGCACTAGCCGACCCACTATATAAGCAAGAAGGCTGGTAGTGGGTTGGGGGTCCTTCTAATCCGTTCTTTATATCTTGCTCCACCTTGGGAACGTTGTATTTGGACAGGCAATATATATATTTATTCCTCCTATCTACCACCTCTCCCGTTTACTCTCCTCTTGCCCCACTCCTAATCCAGCGATATACCAAACCACCACACCTAGGAGAATTCCTACTCACATGTATATGGACCCTTGCAACGTCCAAGTAGAGCCATCTCAGAACCTTCTAGTACTCCCGTGGTAAGTCTGGCTCACCCACACGGACCCCGAGACTGGACGCTATTGACAGCATCTTGGTGACCACCGAGGCTTCATCGTAGCACCACATCTAGCCTGTGGAGTCCCTAACGACCAAGTATATAAGGACTTGCATAGTGAAGGCGTTCAGCACACACTTGTGCATTTTATTGTTAATTCTTTAAGCTTAAAATTTGTAACGTTGTGTACAATATGGGGATTGATTATTGTAATCTCTTGAACAAAGGTGATTCCTTCTCCATTTTGCTCAAAAGCTAGGTAAAAAAAATAATAATAATAAAATGCTCGTTTTATTAAAGTATGGTCATAATGTCCATGATGCGAGAACATTCGAGTATATGGAAGTTTTGTTGCATGTACCTTCTTAAAGAAGTTTCTAATAAAATTTAAAAGTCGGTATTAGTTTTCAATATCAACTATTCAAAAAGTCAAGTTTCTTGACTTTGCATCATAATTGCAAATGCACTCAAAAAACAAAATATGTATCTTCAGACATCTGAAATATTGAAAAGTGGGGGCATATCTCTTTATTTTTCATAGATATTGGTGAGATAATAATATAAAAATTTAAGGATTTCTCTTTAGCACAACTAATTACCTTTTTAAAAAAGCAATTAGCTCTCTCCATGTCTCTCTCTCCACACACATAATTGTTTGTATGTATGTATATCACATCTCGCTTGTATACATCATATATCTTTGTATATTATGTATATCCATCTTTTAAAAACTTGACATATTTACATACACACATAAGGACTTTGCAAGTAAGTCAGAGTGATAATTGAATTTAATATATAATAATACATATCAATATATAATTTGTAATATATGCACATTCTCACATAGTAAAATCAATCTTCTTGTTTATGAATAAACATATATCTTACATATCATATGTTTTAGTATACATTAATGTGTCTTTGCATATATATTTGTATGTGTACATAAATTTAAAATATGTGTGCACATTAATATTTGCATAATATGTGTACGCATTTGTATTTATTATATATTTCAAAAAATCTATAAGATTTTGCTTGTTTAAATGTATTCAAATAACAAATTCCATTATAACAATATCACACAAAGAATAACAAAATAGTATATACCTACATATATATAGAGGAAAACGCAAACAAACGGAGCAAATACACAATATTCTCCTTACACATAAAAATGTTTGTAATACATGGTCTTCTCTCTTTAATTATACCCACATAAACACAAATGCATGTAGACACAATCTTCTCTCTATAATCACACATAAACAAACACAAATGCATGTTTGTACACAATTTTACACACACAAACACAAATACATGTATACACAATCTTCTTTGTCTCACACATACACAAACACAAATGCATATAAACATACAATCTTTTCTCTTTGTATAATTAAACACATACAAACACAAAAATATATATTCACATACACAAAACACACACAACCTACTCTCTATGTAATTAGATACATAGACAAACATAAACCATGTTCATAACATATAATTAACAATCTTAACATTTATGCTAGCTTTCCTTTTAAATTTCCCTTTATGTATAAGTTAGTGTGTTGGTATGAAGCGTGTTATAAGGTTTTAAAATTTTAAACGAGGATATGTATAATAGTGATGATAATGATATAGAAGAGATAATGAACAAAGATGTTAAAATGAAAGTTTTTATATGATTTTATTATAATTTCTTGATTTAAAATATAATTTATAAGAACTAATAAATGATCATGTAAAAGCTTTAAGCCCTTCCCAATTTCTCTTTAAACACATTAAAAAAGAGCAAAATGAAAATAAAACACTAATAAATGGATGAGGAAAATAAACATCGATAAACATCTAAAAAATGTAAAAAATTAATTAAAAAGAGAAAAGGCCCTTAACAAAGGTAAAACATATTCTTTTATACTTTTTGAATAAATATTTTTTAATAGGCTTTTCGAATAAATAAGTTGAAGAAAATGCAATTAACCAGGAAAGAATGACTAAATACGATTGTTAAAAAGGTATATATACATATAAATATATAAGTTTTCATATAATCACATACATATAAAATATGCATTTAACACACAATCCTTTTATATATATATATATATAAGTACTGAAATTTATTTTATATAACCAAGTGTGACATAAATAAAATCACTTTTGATTTTAAGAATATTAATTATGAACATCACTAATTTGTTTTAACAATGTTTCTTAAAAAATTCTAAATTGTTAAATTTTAATTTAAAGAGTTACTATCGCACGAGAGTTATGAGGTAATAAGTATTTTCCATAATTATTAAAAAATAACAACTTTTACCACATGTTTTTAAGTCATCAGAAAAATATGACTTATTTGAAATAAAATTAAAAGTTTTAAAAGAAGAATGTGTAGAACTTTTCAATTATATTTAAAAGAAATAAATTTTTGTAATAGATTTTATATTTTGGAAATATGAAAAACCACTTTCATAAATGTTTTTTAAAATCATAATACTAAACATATGAGAAATTAAAAAAACACTAGATTCAAAACAATACAAAATGTTAATCAAAATCACATTTAAAACCGCGTATTTAAAACACATTAAAAATATAACAATTTATTAGAAAGTTAGGTAATAAAAATAAACATGTAAATATATATAAAAGTCATATAAAATACATTATAATCAAACATATAAAAAATTATGTAAAAATTTGCATTAAATACTTCATAACAAAATCATGTACAATATCGTAAAAACAAACAAATAGATAACGTATAAATGGTTCACATGTAAAAGTCATAATTTATTTTGTTGGTTTTATATGTGATTTTAATTATGATTTATTTTATAAAAAAACATATAAAACTAAACCCTATTAATAACACATAAAAAATCATGTAAAATATTGCAAAAGAAAAAGAAAATTAAAAAAGTCACATTATTAATTGCTATAAAAACCATTGTACAACTTCGGAAAAAATCAATTTTACTAACGTGTGACCTTCTCTTGCTACGATTCAAATATGGGGAATTTCTTGGTTTTATATATATATTTCACATTAATGTAATTTGTTACTGGAAAAAAGTGGTTCGATAGTTTACAATGGAATTGATGCAAAGTTAAGTGGTTTATAATGGAAAAAAATATATATATACGTAATAATCCAAACCAGAGTACATTTACAATTTACAGAATTTCTTAATTTATTTATTTTTTTAGTGAAGATGGATATGCAATAGTCAACATCCGACTGGACCATGGATAAGGTGGCTTGTTTTACACCAAAAGATGTGGCTACTGAAGTTTGTACTTGCTCAAGCTTTGTGATCAATGGATTCATGGTGCTGTTTGCGCTGTGGTATCGCAATATGGATCCTTGTCTTCTTCGCGATGAATGTCTTCTTAAAGAATGTTTCTGCGCAACCAGGTAAGACTTTGAAGATGTACAGCAGACCACCTTGTGTACTCCATACATGTACAGGCTTCTTGAGCCTAGACTGCGGAGGTGATAAAGAATTCACGGATCCAAATACAAGCATACACTGGATACCAGATAACAAGTACATCACCACAGGTGTGAGTGCTCTGATTTCCATTGAGAACCTGGGAAACTACCCAAGCCAGTACAGACTCTACGCTACTTCCCAGACAAGTCCAGGAAGCACTGCTACGCTCTGCCAGTGGAATCCGGTGGAACTTATATTTTAAGACCCAGTTTCGCCTACGGCAACTATGACAGACGTTTGAGAACGGAGAATTCCGTCTTTGTAGATGTTATAGTTGGTGCTAATTATTTCTACACAGCAAATGCTTACAGATGGATCCACGAATTCATCGTCAAAGCTCCAAGCTCGGGGAACACATTGAGCGTCTGCGTGGCATCAAATCCATCTCTTCAGTAGATGTCCCATTCATCTCTACGCTGGAACTGAGGGCAAATAGCTGACGATATGTATGGTCTGGAGCAAAACCAAGCGTTTCATGTTTACAGAAGATTAAACTTAGCTGCGCCTTCAAAAGCAATATCAGGTTCTTCGCACTAATAGAGGAAGTTATCGACCTTCAACTTTGCTTGTCTTCTGTTTTGAAGGTATCCTCTGGATGAGTACGACAGAATATGGGCGTCTGATAAGAAGATTTTCGGGACATATGAGTATCCCAACATCTCTACAACTTCAGAGGTCTCTGTAGGAAATACTCGCAACAAGCCACCCTCGGCAGTCATGAGTACAGCTATAGTTTCAAACTCGACCATTCTCTTTGAGTTCCCGAACACAACTCTAGACGAAAGCTCCTTGTACTCCTACGCTTTCTACTTTGCCGAGCTTGCAAAGCTCAACAAGTCAAGGAGATTCTCTATTGGAGAGATCAACACTTGTCTTCTGTTTCCTTTCTAACATTGAGCTTTGACATGGGAAAGGTGCCGTTAACTTCAACCGAGTACTTTTCTGATGCTCCCGAGGCTCTCACTCCACGACCAAGTTCGTCTTTAATTCATCAACTTCTCCAGGAGTCATCCTGAATGCAGCTGAAATCTTCCGCTCTATCGCTCCACTCCACCTGGAACTGACGGTGACGATGGTAACTTACGTACACTCTCATGGAGCTAAGCTTTACAGTCGCTTTGTTTGCAGTTAGTGCAATCGAGAATATCAAGTCCTACTTCAACTTGTCTGGATGGTCAGGTGATCCTTGCTTCCCAGACGACTACTCGTGGGACTGGATAATCTGCAGCAAGAGCTCTGCCAGGATCATCGGGCTCAAACTTTCGAATTGGAACTTACAAGGTTTCATTCCTCAGAGCATTACTCAGCTAGTGCATCTCCAAGAGATGTAAGCACAGCTTGCATGCACAGAGTTTCAGACGTTAAACATATGGTGTTCTTCTCAGATACCTCGACAACAACAGCTTCCGAGGCTCCATACCGGACTTCAGCTCGCTCCACAACCTGACTGTTCTGTAAGTTCATCTCTTTCCATTGGAAAAACATGTTGAACTGTCTTGGTCTTGAAGGAACTTGCAGAACAACAATCTCACAGAGATCTGCCTTACGCAGAAACCAGGACTTTCTCTCAAGTAAGCCGGTCGTTCTTTGGAATGCATACTGACGTGAAGAATCTTACAGCGTCTCTGGAAATCCAGCTTCAACGTGTTCCTTCCCTGGCTTGCCTTCAAAGAGAAAGAGCTCCACAGCTGTCATTGTTGGAGTCACAGTAGCTTGTGCAGTAGCTCTTGTAATTCTAGTTGCTGTGTTCATCTTCCTGAGAAAGAAGAAGAAACCGCCTTCAGAGGCCGCTTCCGCTACTGATGCCACGGCCAAGAGGTTCATGTATAAGGAGATTGTAGAGGCAACAAACTCCTTCCAAACCAAGGTCGGGGAAGGCAGTTTCGGTCCGGTGTACCGTGGCTGTCTCCCCAGCGGACAAGAGGTTGCTGTGAAAGTACACTCAGATAATTCTCCTCAAAGTCTCCTTCAATTCAACACGGAGGTACGTCTCTCACCTCCATGCATTTGTTAGACTGAATAGAACTCTTGCAGATTGATATACTCTCTCTTGTCCACCACAAAAACTTGGTGGATTTTGTGGGATTTTGCTCTCACCAGTCCAAACTTATCCTTGTCTATGAGTTCTTACAAAATGGGAGTCTCAAGGATCACCTGCGTGGTAACATAAACCGGTTTTAGCTCTCTAAGTTACAAGTTTCTGGCACAGGTAATCGACGTACGCATCTCAACTGGAATCGGAGACTTGGTATTGGCTTGGAGGCGGCTCAAGGTATTTGGAAGTACACACGGTTTGTGGTTTTGAGAGTTTTGCATAGGTCTCGATTATCTACACACTGGATGCAAGCTTGGAATCATCCACAGAGATATCAAGAGTACAAACATACTTTTGAGTTTCACAAAGGTGGCCAAGATTGCCGACTTCGGTATTTCTAAGCTCTTCGACAAGGACAGAGGGACTCATATCTCCACAATAGTTAAAGGAACGCTGGGATATCTCGATCCAGAGTAAGCGATAGAAGCAACTCCATTTGTTACTGCTGTTCATGTTAACGTTTGTCTGTGTAAGGTACCACGTTACCACAGGCTAACGGAGAAGTCGGATGTCTTCAGCTTTGGAGTCGTCCTGCTTGAGTTGGTAACCGGACGTGAACCTATAGACCAGACACTTCCAGATGACGAAGCCTAGTTCAATGGGTAAGCGTTACCCTAGAATGACGTCTTTGGAACTTATAGCGTTGGCTTTGTGGCATCAGGTCAGAAGGGAGCTTGACAAAGGCAATCTGACGGCTGTGGTTGATTCAACAATCACTAGTTATAATGACCAAGCAGCTTGGAAGATGCTGGAGGTGGCTGTCACGTGCACGGAGTATAATTCCGTAGACAGACCTAACATGAGCACTGTGGTGAGTGAGTTAAAGAGGCAATCAATCTGGAGAATTCCATGGCCTGAAATGAAAATGTAATTAATATAATTAAACTTTCCTATCGTAAGTTGCTTTCCGAACCAATTAGCCTTATCTGTTAAATACACACACACATATATATAATTTATTTTTGTATATATAATATAATATATATATATATATATTATATATATATATATTTCATTTTTCTTTTATATGTTGTGGACCTCATATAAAATTAGAATTTTCTTATATAAACGTATGTGACTCATTATTAATAAATCACAAGTGAATCACTTTTATTTAATAACAATCACGAATATATTTAAAAATATTTTCTAAAATAAGTTAAAAATTATTTTTGTTGTTTAAGTGCAGATAAACAGAATACCAATATGCTCTACTATACGTGCATGACATAGATATTATGGAATTGTGTAAGAGAAAGGAGAGATGGTGTTTAAGTTTACAAATGCAACCCCACCCCCAAACACGCGCACACGCGGACACACGCAATATACAATATAAATAAAACATTACTCTCTCATTATTTATTTTGTTACGAGTATATCAAATGTACCGTAAGCATATTATATATAAACGTAGCTTTTATATACATACTTTATGTGACAAAACACAACACACTATTGGGGTATACATTTATAAATGATAATACATGCTATATATAGAGAGAGAGAGTGTGTTTATGTCCGTGGCTACAAACACATGGACACATGTATAATGAGTTGGAAAGATACTACGATTACATGATTTTTAAGTATATATTTCTAAATATTGAACTATTTATTTTCCAGCTGCTCCTTTCCCTTTCTCTTTCGACTTCATTTTACTAATAGATCGATTACATACATATACACACAATGCCACATATAGAGACACACACACACACTGTAATAAGATATTAGATATATGTTAATCTTGTTTTTCCAGTTGGATTCGGTTGTTGACCTGCTTGCCGCTCTACACACCTCGTTTGCGTGCTACAAGTTTCTAATCATTTATGGACTTTATGTTTTTCATCCTTAAGCTATGTTCCTTACTGGTATATATTACACTCACGCACGCGCGCCCGCACGCGCAGACGCACACACTTGTTCCGTAGGTATATATATGCATCTCTCTCTCTCAAGGTTCTATATCTATATATTTGAAGTAAGACACTCGTATCTTATTAATACAGTTAATATTACATCTATGTATAATATGACATTCAATAAACTATGCATGTTTGTATACAACCATATGTGGGATCATTCCTTGTCAAATGATTTCTTTATTGATGTGTTGCTGTTCTCACGTTGGGATATGCAAGTTATCCGGTTTATAATTATTTTTAGCATCGGCCAACTTTTAAGTTTGTTGGGACCTGAGAACTTGGCATCTGTGTTAGGAGTATGGATTATCAACTTATGTTTTCTTATTGGGGCAGTTT